>WNWK01004089.1:0-148081 GCA_009830355.1 Cherax destructor
GTATAGCCGGCAAGACAACGTCCACGTTTGACGGATAAACCGCTCCCTGAAGTACTTCAATACCAATGGTGTTTACGCGGCGCCTGTATCCCTCCGTCATGGCTGTGAAAATAAAATCTCACAAGTCGGCCACCAGAGGTCTCCTCAATACACCCGCACACAACCAAGGCTGGGCGTGGAATGTACCACCACATGTAGACCAAACGAAATGTAAACTACTTGATGGACAGTTGTCACACCCTGCGTCATTATGTACTGGAGTGCGATAAAATTAATGAATTCAGAGACAACTCACTCAGAAATGTTCAAGAAATATCAAAGTATTTTATCGACAGTGGTATATTACAAACCATTCTGGAAAAATACCCTGACTTTGCTCCCTGTAAATAAAGCATTGCTACCTGTGTGTGTGACCAAATTAATGTCTGCATAAATACCTCATTACGATTGTGACCAGAAATAAACATGTAAATAGTTCATTATCAATGTAACTTGTTTAGTTATCAGAACTTTACGGTCCAGTCCGTGGACCCATTGTGTACCTCCGTAATCCTTTGACTACCGCCCGCAGGATGGGTATGGTGAGCATAATAAAGATATTGAACTTGACTCCTTAAACACTCTTTTAAATAGTTAAAAATAATAAACTTAGGAAGGAAAACTTGTTTCTCATTTTTTTCGGTTTACTTAGAGGACTTTTTTTGTATATTATATAGAATTTTATATTAGGAAGGATGGGGTTAGGGACCAACTGTGATAGGTGGCGCCACAAAATAGGTTAAACACCACTGGTCTTCTCAGACAGGTAGGTGTTACCCAGTAATTTTAAGTGTACATCTATGTATTTCTTTTACAAACCTGTCGGGAGTTTTTTTCTACAATTATATGTTAAGCGTGGGATGACTGGCGTTTAACATGGATATTTTAGTGACTTGTTAAATAATTAGTCATTGTTAGTCAAGACCTTTCCCAACAAGTGTGTAGGCTTGGTAATACACCCTCAAGTATTATCTATATGTGTATTACCGTTTATCTCTCCTCCACTCCAGCAAGTACGAGCCGTCAACACTGTTCAACACTTTAAGCAAGTGAACACGAGTGATTTGAAAAGTGTCACCATTAGCACTATTTCTCGTTTTGAAAGTGGTTGGGCCACTTACATTTATTACCCCTCTCCTTCCTCACCCCCACCCACCCCTTTTCCTACATTCCATCCTTACCTATCCTTCTTCCTCCCCCACAACTTACCAAACCTCTAGTGAAAGCATCGCATCATATCCTTTCATTCTATTTAGCGACGATGCATTTTGCATCCGGTGTTCCTTTCCAGTTCTTCATATATTCACATGAAAGCAGTTGGGACTTGTCACCATTGTCACTGCCTACTGGAACACTTTGTTTATATCTTGCAGTTTTACTGGATCTCTTACTGATGTGATTTTTCATGCATATTTTGGTTTATCCGCAATAATATGAAAGTGTGGGATATGTTTTTATCTATAGTAAGGATAAGAAATAGTAAAGGCGCCAGGACCGTGCCTTGGGGTACTGAACGTTTTACTTTGCTAATGGATTTTGCTCTGTTGAATAATGCATTATATTCTATTTGCCAAAAATCGAAAAGCCATTTGCCTATTTCCCCCGTTATGCCAGTCGCTCTGAGTTTACGTGCAGTGTAATCAAGGAAGTAGAGGCAATGAAAGGGGCGACGGGTAAAACCAGTGACTGGTGTGATGAGTATAATGTGTGATAACAAGCAAGACAGTGAGCTGTTGTTACTGCAGTTAAACCATTCAACTCTCCCAGCTCAGTATCCAGTATAGGAGAGAGGGGGAGGGAGGGAAAGAGTAAGTAAGGAAAGGGAGGTAGGTGTCATACCACTGGTAAAGAATGAGCTTCCTAATTACTCCTGGCGGAACAAATTATTCTCCATTTAGCAAATACCAATCAAAATTCCCTAAATTATTCCCCTCTCTGATCGCTGAACCAACTTAAATTACAAAGGGGTGTATAGGAACCTCGGGAGCATCACGCGCGCGCGCGCGCGCGCGCGCACACACACACACACACACACACACACACACACACACACACACACACACACACACACACACACACACACACCCCCGATGGCATGGTGGCTAGCGCTCTTAATTCACGCACGGAGGGCCCGGGTTCAATTCGGCGGGCCGAAACATTTCGAAGTGTTTCGTTATACACACACACACACACACACATACAACAGGCCTAGTGTCTAATCGACATGTGCCTAGGACAAAATGGTAACTAACTAACACACACACACACATCTCTGTTTTCTTGTGTATTTCTACAAGTTCTTATTCCTGTGATGTTTACTTTATAATTGAAGAGGCCTGGTGTGAGAGCGGGTCGCAGTGGTGAAGCTCACACGAGTGGTTCATCAAGTGGTGAAGCTCACACGAGTGGTTCATCAAGTGGTGAAGCTCACACGAGTGGTTCATCAAGTGGTGAAGCTCACAAGAGTGGTTCATCAAGTGGTGAAGCTCACACGAGTGGTTCATCAAGTGGTGAAGCTCACACGAGTGGTTCATCAAGTGGTGAAGCTCACACGAGTGGTTCATCAAGTGGTGAAGCTCACAAGAGTGGTTCATCAAGTGGTGAAGCTCACACGAGTGGTTCATCAAGTGGTGAAGCTCACACGAGTGGTTCATCAAGTGGTGAAGCTACACGAGTGGTTCATCAAGTGGTGAAGCTCACACGAGTGGTTCATCAAGTGGTGAAGCTCACACGAGTGGTTCATCAAGTGGTGAAGGTCACACGAGTGGTTCATCAAGTGGTGAAGGTCACACGAGTGGTTCATCAAGTGGTGAAGGTCACACGAGTGGTTCATCAAATGGTGAAGCTCACACGAGTGGTTCATCAAGTGGTGAAGCTCACACGAGTGGTTCATCAAGTGGTGAAGCTCACACGAGTGGTTCATCAAGTGGTGAAGCTCACACGAGTGGTTCATCAAGTGGTGAAGCTCACACGAGTGGTTCATCAAGTGGTGAAGCTCACACGAGTGGTTCATCTAAGTGGTGAAGCTCACACGAGTGGTTCATCAAGTGGTGAAGCTCACACGAGTGGTTCATCAAGTGGTGAAGCCTCACGAGTGGTTCATCAAGTGGTGAAGCTCACACGAGTGGTTCATCAAGTGGTGAAGCTCACACGAGTGGTTCATCAAGTGGTGAAGCTCACACGAGTGGTTCATCAAGTGGTGAAGCTCACACGAGTGGTTCATCAAGTGGTGAAGATCACACGAGTGGTTCATCAAGTGGTGAAGCTCACACGAGTGGTTCATCAAGTGGTGAAGCTCACACGAGTGGTTCATCAAGTGGTGAAGCTCACACGAGTGGTACTCCGTGCCTCGTCAGAGGACTCTGGCTTGTGTAATATATTCACTGTATTCACATTATCTTCTAGTCATCTTTGACAAATAAAAACTAGTTCATTTAATTCATGAACACTGTATAGGCGTTCAGTGTTTTCATATATTTTTCTCTCTCAGGTGTGTATGGTGGAGACACGGGCAGTGGAGGTGACCACGCTCCAGGTACAGTCGGGTGATGTATGAAATTTTATTTACGTATTTGAATGGTTCACATACTTTTATTTGCTCATTACCCCGTTTTTTCCACACCTTCCTTGACTAGTTACCCTCGTGACTAGCATTTCCTCACCTTCCTTGACTAGTTACCCTCGTGACTAGCATTTCCATAGTTTCATACCAATAGTCTTTAGAATGTAGGCGTTTGTATGATTTTAAAACAAAGAGTTATTATCAGTCGTTATCTCAATATCCCTGACTCGTATACATAAAAATACCTGACATAGATCTCAGAATTTTACGAGATGAAATCTTATAAAAAGGTTCACTGCAAAAATAAAGTTGCAAGTAATGGTTCAGATGTTCTTTATTTATTAAAGTACCAAGAAACTGAAGCCTAGTAATATGTCCCCCGTTGCTGCCCAGTGGAACGACTGACACTCTCATTTTCTATTAAATTAATTCTTGGTGATGTAACAGAACATAAAGTATTTCATGCGTGGCGTCCAGACGATTTCTGCTGTTATTTTTTTTATGGAAACTAGGGTGGAGAAACCACACTCCCATTGGTATGTCGTTGTAAATAGTACAAGAAGATTTAGTGTCCTTTTGGAAATAATTTGAAAAGCCTCAAAATTTGCTAGGCGTGGTTTCACTCCAGTGTGTCCTCAAAGCTTATTCACTTCGAAGATGAATGAACTCTGAGTAGTAAAATCATAATATTAGATTACATCACCTACCACTCCAAATGAATTCAACATCCATATATTACCTTGGATCTCAGGTGGGAAGAACTTATTGAAGGTATCATGAAGGGCAACCAAGTGTTGAATCATAAACTCACAGAATTCAGTTTGTGGGAGACGAAAGCCCAAGTGGTGGTGATCTTGAAGTTGAGCAAGCGTCGAGACATTCTTCAGCAAACCTCTCCCACTGTTCTGGCGTGCTTTGAAAACCCCACAGTTAGATCATGCGCCTCTATGACCGTCATATCTGACCCCGGGAAACTTCACCTCAAGAAAATACGAATAATAGATAAAACAATAATGACCATATACTGTAGTACTTAATGTTAACTTCAGATTGTATAAAATTTATTTTACTTTATTTTTTTCCTTCTGTTACTCCTCATATAAAACTTAATTACCCACTTGGGGTAATTTACTCTAGGTTGGGAACCCGTTATTGTATTGTGTAAGAAAATTATTTTGTTGTGGTTAACTGTATCTACTCTGGATAACCCTTGTGGTTTAGCGCTTCTTTTGATTATAATAATAATAATACTCTGGAGTAGTAGAGACAGTAACAGCGTGTGTCGTATATCAGGGTCAATTGTTGGTGTTCCGTTATAAAGTCGAGGGTCATGCAGGGTCAGGTGCATCTGCATATTGTTAGTCATGCATGGGAGAGTAGATGTGGTGGTGTGCTGGGGTGGGTAGGTACATGTGTCGGAGCTGAGATGACTGGGAGAGTAGATGTGGTGGTGTGCTGGGGTGGTTAGGTACATGTGTTGGAACAGACGACTGGGGGGTGGCAGTTGATGTGGTGGTTGGGGAGTTGATCGAAGATTTTCCCTCAGAGAATATGCAGTCGACCCATCGGTGTCTCTTTATTATTCATTATTGTCATATTACTCTAGTAAGTTACTAAGACAGCATTGATCTACCTCAAATGTACGTTGGTTTTCCGTAATGTAAGCTTTTTTCTCTCTAATTCCTCTAATGCCTACCTCGTCATTTTTGTAGTTTTCCAATAATAAAAGAAACCACTGTTTAAGAATTGCATGATGTTATTTAACGAAGAACACGGTGCCTACGTAACACTGCTTTGTTTACTTGCGTGGAAGAATCAACAAACTACCGATACTAACAACTAACATCGATGATACAATATCAAATGATTGTAAATAGAACAAACTTACAATGGAGCAGAGAATGCTAAAAAAAATAATACATAAAATATTCGATGCATATTTTCAGTAGACTTGGCCGCAGACACACAGTCGACGACTGCACTGGTGCACCATGTATGGTTGACCCTTGATGATCCTTGGAGTCTTAGTTGGACCCTTGTAATGGTGTTAGGGTGTGGAAGGTCCGTCCACCAGTTTGCTTTGTCAATAAATTACATCCACAGTGCGTAGCTATCTTACTGTATATTGTTGTATATTGTTTAAAACGTCTAGAGTTGTCTTACACATTGGCACTACGAGTTAGTGCTGGAACAAACGTTATATACCTTTGATGAGTTCCGAGAGTCTACTCCCGAAGCCTGGCCATGGGTCACGCTTACATGGTCAGCCAGGCTGCTGCTGCTGCTGCTGCTGCTGCTGGCCCGCTGCCCCACATATCCTTCACAGCCTACCTGGAGTCTACCTGGAGTCTACCTGGAGGGCATTCCGGGGATCGACGTCCCCGCGGCCCGGTCTATGACCAGGCCTCCCGGTGGATCAGGGCCTAATCAACGAGGCTGTTACTGCTGGCTGCACGTAGTCCAATGTACGAACCACAGCCCGGCTGATCTGGTTTTGACTTTAGGTATCTGTCCAGCTCCCTCTTGAAGGCAACCAGAGGTCTACTGGTAATGCCCCTTATGGCTGGTGGGAGGCTGTTGAACAGTCTTGGGCCCCGGACACTTATTGTGTTTTCTCTTAGTGTACCAGTGGCGCCCCTACTTTTCACAGGGGGTACGTTGCACCGTCTGCCAAGTCTTTTGCTTTCGTATGGAGTGATTTATGTGTGCAAATTAGGGACCAGTCCCTCCAGAATCTTCCAGGTGTAGATTATGATATATATCTCTCACCTGGACAATAAAGTAATATGTGCATAATAGTGTTTGTTAGATTTTGTAATTTACAATTTTTGGTGATGTAAGTTAATGTTGATGGTTTTGTGTGAACCATGAATAGTTATTGTCAAAATATGTTAAAGCATTTGTGCTTACCTTTGTGAGGAGTCACTTATGTAATTTGTTTAGTCACATGTGTATGTGATGATTTGTGATGTATATTGTTAAGACTGTAATGTTTGGGTTTTATAATAAAATATAAAAAAAATTTGGTTACCTTTCCATTTTCTTTCTTCGTTTCTTACCACTAAAAAATCACTTTGGGTGGGGTTGTCATAACTACCATAACTACTATGGTTTGTTGTATGGGGTATGTGCCTCCTGGTTCCTTTTAGGTGGTATGCGGAGCAATTTGTATTGTAACATTGTTTTTCAAAGATTGAAGAATTATACATCTCAGGGTGGAAGAATTTGCAAGAGGTAGAACGACACACTCCTTTAGACAGGAGGTCGCGGCAGTTTTTGGGATGCTCAAAGTTGCATGTCCCATTCGTTTGCCCTGATATTCCGTGTTTACAGATGCCCCAAACATAGTATTTGCACCATTTTGTTTTTGGCTGGGTACAAATCGTGCTGGATGTATTCCTAGTGTGTGCAGATCCTAGATCAGCACCACAGTCCACCACAGCCAAACCCGAGACACCACCATCTGATGACATGGGACCAACATTTTCCCTAGAAGAGGACTCCCCTACTATATCTGTACTAGGGACTATGGCTGTGATGGCTGTAGACGAGTCTACCCCGGTAGATGACTCCTCTACTACATCTGTACTAGAGCCTGGTTGATCTTTTTACCTGGTAGCAGTGTTTTCTGTCGTATTACATCACTGGATGGGTTTGAGGATTCTGGGACGAAGGTGAGGAAGGTCGGTGGGTTCGCTGTGGGAAGGAATGGGGCGGGCTGGTGATCAGACATGAAAAAATAAACACATAAGCAGTATAATGTGATCCTTTATTGACAACGTTTCGCCCACACAGTGGGCCTTATCAAGTCACAAACAGATCTGTTTGACTTGATAAAGCCCACTATGTGGGAGAAACGTTGTCAATAAAGGATCACATTATACTGCTTATGTGTTTATTTTTCCGTGATCAGACATGCCTGGTGAGGGAAGGAGGCTGATCTGTGGAAGTGCCAACTACTGTCTCGCAGCCACAGTATTTACAAGGTGTGGCACACACCCAGATGGGAAGCCTACTTCGCAAGGCAGGTTTCGAGATGCCAGGGAGGTGTGGAGGGCAGATGAGGTGCAGATTCCAGTAGGGAGGTGTGGAGAGCAGACGAGGTGTGGAGTGTGTGGCAACAAAGAGGGTAAATTGACCTGAGCACAATAGACGCCCAGTTGGGTTCCATTCTGACTGGTAATTGAGTGTTCCGCTGCCACCTGCTATGATGATGTTGGCCAGCCTGGAGCGTAATGACAATCCACCAACTATTGGTCAGGGAGATAGGCGAACCTCCCACACTGCATGGAAGACCGGCCTCACTGGGAGGGAAGAATTGAAGACAGTCTCCAGGATAATGGTGATATTTTGCTCGTCAGGAAGCCGCATAGTGTCTCCTGCAACTCGCTCTGTCTCTCACTCACAACACTGTAACTCATTAAGTAGGAAGCAACACACAAGGAGACAAGACAGGAAAAAAGTTGTTCACGGGTCTTAATGAGATGATGACCCGGTAACTGGTTAAGCATCCACTGGCTTACTAACCCAGCTTAACCTACAGTGGATAAAGCATTGGCCTCTTAGTGTTAGACCTGGCTAACCGTTAGTTCGAACCCCCACCCCGTTCACTGACTTAGTTAACCCCAGCTAGGTTTACACCCCCATATAAAAAAAATAGGATCAATACACAGTTTTATCATAAGTCTTCCGTGGGTTGGGCCACATAACGGAGGTGTAGCGGGTGAGAGACTTTGTAAGGCTCGAGCATCAGCCTTACAGTGAGACAAGTATGAAATACCGACACGATGGAAAAGTTAGACAAAATACAGTATAATGCGATCCTTTATTGACTACGTTTCGCCCACACAGTGGGCTTTATCAAGTCACCTGGCAAAGAGCACATGTGTATATATATAGGGAGGAGAGTAGGTGGGAAATATTAGTTTGGTTATATCACAGACCTTCTGGTCCGAGGTACCGGGGACGGACCTTCTGGTCCGAGGTACCGAGGACGGACCTACAGGCCCGAGGTACCGGGGACGGACCTTCTGGTCCGAGGTACCGAGGACGGACCTACAGGTCCGAGGTACCGGGGACGGACCTTCTGGTCCGAGGTACCGAGGACGGACCTACCGGTCCGAGGTACCGAGGACGGACCTACAGGTCCGAGGTACCGAGGACGGACCTACAGGTCCGAGGTACCGAGGACGGACCTACAGGTCCGAGGTACCGAGGACGGACCTACAGGTCCGAGGTACCGAGGACGGACCTACAGGTCCGAGGTACCGGGGACGGACCTTCGGTCGAGTACCGGGGACGGACCTTCTGGTCCGAGGTACCGGGGACGGACCTACAGGTCCGAGGTACCGGGGACGGACCTTCTGGTCCGAGGTACCGGGGACGGACCTTCTGGTCCGAGGTACCGGGGACGGACCTTCTGGTCCGAGGTACCGGGGACGGACCTTCTGGTCCGAGGTACCGGGGACGGACCTTCTGGTCCGAGGTACCGGGGACGGACCTTCTGGTCCGAGGTACCGGGGACGGACCTTCTGGTCCGAGGTACCGAGGACGGACCTACAGGTCCGAGGTACCGAGGACGCAAAACTCTTGTGTTCAGTGAGCTTTTAAACACACTCCAGACTGACAATTTATGTGAATTATTTCACGAATGTGACACTAGACAAACACCACAGTCCAGATAGTCAGGAGCTGCTTGGAAGAACTTGTCAAGTTCCCTCTTGAACTTAGTAAATGTCTATTGATAATTCCCTTTATATTTAAATGCCCTGGAATTCTTTGTGTTTATTGGAATAACATTTATTTTATGCATTTTATTTCACAGTACAGATTTCAAGCCAATTTCTCCAGGATTTTCCAGATGCAAAACGATACATATTTCAGTCAAGGGAGTACAGGTTGAAGGATTTTTGAACGTTCTCAGTACGGACAGTGAGAGATCTGTGTACCTTTTCCATGCTGACACCCTTCCAGGAAGGTACCCATCATGCTGGTGAAAATACTCTTGATCTTAACAACTGGAAATGCCTTTCCCTTTCTCGCACTGAATCTGATTACCACCCATTTCCCCAGCGCTGTGATCACTGAACATTTAGTACTCTCACACGAATGTAAAACACCATGTACAATTGTAAGCGTATGTGTTACATACATTTGGAGGCTTGGAAAAGCGGTCAGTGGTAATTGAGAAGCTGGACCAGGACCTAAAAATGACCCCTGCGACAACTAGGAGAGTATTCCCACTTTTAAGACTGGGCCAGGAGCTATAAATTGACCCCTACGTCTAAAACTAGGAGAATACGTTCACTGTTATGAAGTTTGGCCAGGAGCTGTGAGTTGACGTCTACATTCAGAACTAGGAGAGTGCATCCACTCTAACATCAAGGTCGTCAGCATTTCCTGCAGTGAACACTAAAACGTCCAAGTGATGATCTTCACGCTTGAGGTAGCTTCTTGCACCTGTGTGGGGGAGGATGAGCAGGTATGAAACAGGAAAATAAGCGAGTCTTACATTACCTAACATAATGAGTCTCCGCGGCTAGACAAAACGGCATTTAGGATAAAATGTAAGAATCGAATTTAATATGACTGAAGAATTATTCTGGCGTGCGAAGTGTGCATAACTAATTTATTCAAGATTTAAATGAGGTAAGTTATTGCGCTTGTCAACATTCATCAGGGGGTGAAAGCACTCGAGGTAAATTTTATAATATTAACTGCTGCATTATATAACCACGAAGCTGAGAGTGAATGCTGATCTTAACAGTTACTGGTGGAGGGAGGGAGGGAGAGGATGGGGCAGGAGGAAAGCAGGATCCTACTGCTGATGGTCATGCTTCATCATCTGTTTCCTTGACGTGTGGTGGTGGTGGTGGTGGTGGTGGTGGTAGAAGTCTTGAAGGTGATGGTGGTGGTGGGTTGGTTGTAGAGGGTCGATAGTGGGTTAGTTGTAGAGGGTCGATGGTAGAGGATTGATGGTGGTAATGGTCACACTTATGGTGGAGGTGAAGGGTTCATGGTTGAGGATTGATGGTGGTGGTCACAATTATGGTGGAGGTGAAGGGTTGGTGGACTGGTGGATAAACCAAGAGAGATTGCAACTCTACGCTTGACACACACACCTTTCCCTCGTCCCACACAACACTATCATATAACCCTTCCCATTCCACTTGCTGTGTGAAGAACAGTGAGCACACGACCTTCACTATTACGTTATTGAACGCACAGTTATTACTTCTGTCTTTGTGAAATTAAAGTGTTTTAGACCTGTGTAAATATCTCATCCACTTTGAGGTGGTTCAAGATATTCTCATTATCCTCATCGTCCACCCTAAATCTGCCAGCACTAGCTAGTAACCCAGTAACACCCTTGTATGCAGAGTGAACTCTGTAAATTACGTGTAAATATGTGAGTATATAGGTATGGCAATCATTTATCCCTATGGGGTAAATGACTTCCATTAACACAATTCAGTTGTCATAGCCCTTTGGTATGACGATATAGGCAGTAGGTTGGTAGACAGTAACCATCCAGGGAGGTTCTACCCTCCTCTCAAATGAGCGTAAAAGGGAAACGTTTGTTTTTGTATTGCACTCTGGCAGAGTTGCTGGTCTTTAATGACTCATGAACCCGCAAGATGACGGATAAATCTTACAAATTTCTGCAGTACTTACATTCCCTATACACGTACCTTCATTTTCCTAATGGGTTGGGCAAATATTTTTGTTAGTGGGTTTGGGTTTGAGAATGACCTATTTTTCATGGACTAGTAGACCTTCTGCAGTGTTTCCTCGTTCTTATGTTCTAATTTTTCTTATTCCTGTAATATTTTCTTTCCAATCTACGAGGCCTGGTCCGAGACCGAGCCGTGGGGAAGGTCACTCCCAGAACCACTAACAGGTAACACGAGGGACGTGTATACTGGGACAACGTGTATACTGGAACAACGTGTACACTGGAACGTTTCACTCAGGGTACAGTTTGATCAAGTAATATTTATCTGAATATTGTGCGTTTATAAACATACCTGTCACCATTACGCCAGTACATGGTGTCATAACCCTTGTTTATTTTTGTTCTGTTATACGACTTAGCTGTTGTATTCAGTGTAATGTAATTTACTAATTGATGTGAATGTATTACCATCAATACTTAGAATATGTTCTCTCTCTCTCTCTCTCTCTCTCTCTCTCTCTCTCTCTCTTTCTCTCTCATCTGAACAGTATCTCTAAGGAAGATAACAGTGTGGGGGACCCCTCTCTACTTCACTGACTGGGCCCATTAATTTAATTGCTTGTATTTTGCAGTCGACATTGTGGTCCAGGATTATTACTTGTCCTTGGCTTGTCTGTGTTCACACTGCCCAATAATTATCACCGCTGCATCCACCATGGTCGTCAGGGGCACGGTTATGGGATTTGCTTAAATGGTACTATTTTTAGTTTTTTTCATAGTAAAGTTAGATGCATTAGCATTGTGCTGCTACTATATTCTATATTAAAAGCTACGTAGTTGTATATCCCTTCACACAGGATGGGTGACATTTTCCATCACACAGGATGAGTTACGTACACTTATACCTGTAGTGTTTAAGAAGTGAGAGAGAGAGAGAGAGAGAAGACAATAATGGGTAATGAGTAAGGGTGGGGGGGGGGGATGCGGGGAATACTAGCAAAGTGGATGGTTAGGTTAGAGCGTCACGAGTGTAAACAAACGCACGATCGAGGAGTGTGTGAAGCAACGATCTCTGAGAACCCACCATTTCACTGTATAACAGTGAACACGCGCGCACACACAGAGTCCCGCTACTGCGTGACATATATAACCTACCGTTTTGGCTGTCTAGTTCAGTAGCACCTGCGATCTATGTACGTACCTCACGCACCTACAGTTCTTTACAGCCTCACTGTTCCGTTCTGAAGCACGAACACGCGCGCACACACACATACACACATACACACACACACACACACACACACACACACACACACACACACACATACACATACACAAATCTTCAACACATCCATTGAAACTGGGCAACTACCTGAGGCGTGGAAGATGGCAAATGTAGTCCCAATTTTTAAGAAAGGAGACAGACACGAGGCATTAAACTACAGACCAGTGTCACTGACGTGTATAGTATGCAAAGTCATGGAGAAGATCATCAGGAGGAGAGTGGTGGAGCACCTAGAAAGACACAAGCTTATAAACGACAACCAGCACGGTTTCAGGGAAGGAAAATCCTGTGTCACAAACCTACTGGAGTTTTATGACAAGGTAACAGAAGTAAGACACGAGAGAGGGTGGATAGACTGCATTTTTGGACTGCAAGAAGGCGTTCGACACAGTTCCTCACAAGAGGTTAATGCAAAAGCTAGAGGATCAGGCACACGTAACAGGAAAAGCACTGCAATGGATCAGAGAATATCTGACAGGGAGGCAACAACGAGTCATGGTACGTGACGAGATGTCAGAGTGGGCACCTGTGACGAGTGGAGTTCCACAAGGGTCAGTCCTAGGACCTGTACTGTTTTGGTATATGTGAATGACATAACGGAAGGGATAGACTCAGAAGTGTCCCTGTTTGCAGATGATGTGAAGTTAATGAGAAGAATCAAATCAGTCGAGGATCAGGCAGGACTACAAAGAGACCTGGACAGGCTGCAAGCCTGGTCCAGTAACTGGCTCCTTGAATTTAACCCTGCCAAATGTAAAGTCATGAATATCGGGGAAGGGCAAAGAAGACCGCAGACAGAGTATAGTCTAGGTGGCCAAAGACTGCAAACCTCACTCAAAGAAAAAGATCTTGGGGTGAGTATAATACCGAGCACATCTCCTGAGGCACACATCAATCAGATAACTGCTGCAGCATACGGGCGCTGGCAAACCTAAGAATAGCGTTCCAATACCTCACTAAGGAATCATTCAAGACTCTGTATACCATATACGTCAGGCCCATACTGGAGTATGCAGCACCAGTTTGGAACCCACACCTGGTCAAGCACGTCAAGAAATTAGAGAAAGTGCAAAGGTTTGCAACAAGACTAGTCCCAGAGCTAAGGGGATTGTCCTACGAAGAAGGTTAAGGGAAATCGGCCTGACGACACTAGAGGACAGGAGGGTTAGGGGAGACATGATAACGACATATAAAATACTGCGAGGAATAGATAAGGTGGACAGAGACAAGATGTTCCAGAGAGGGGACACAGAAACAAGGGGTCACAATTGGAAATTGAAGACTCCTATGAGTCAAAGGGATGTTAGGAAGTATTTCTTCAGTCATAGAGTTGTCAGGAAGTGGAATAGCTTAGAAAGCGACATAGTGGAGGCAGGAACCATACATAGTTTTAAGACTAGGTTTGATAAAGCTCATGGAGCAGGAAGAGAGAGGACCTAGTAGCAATCAGTGAAGAGGCGGGGCCAGGAGCTATGACTCGACCCCTGCAACCACAAATAGGTGAGTACACACACACATACACACACACACACACACACACACACACACACACACACACACACATACACACATACATACACACACACATACACACACACACACACAAACACACACACACACACACACACACACACACACACACACAGAGTAGTCAGGAAGTGGAATAGTCTAGAGAAAGATATAGTGGAGGCAGGAACCATACATAGTTTTAAGACGAGGTATGATAAAGCTCATGGAGCAGGGAGAGCAGAGACCCAGTAGCGGACAGCGAAGAGGCGGGGCCAGGAGCTGAGTCTCGACCCCTGCAACCACAATTAGGTGAGTACAATTAGGTGAGTACACACACACACACACACATACACACACACATACACACACACACACACACACACACACACACACACATACACACACACACACATACACACACACACATCACACACACACACACACACACACACAGTAGCGATCAGTGAAGAGGCGGGGCCAGGAGCTGAGTATCGACCCCTGCAACCACAATTAGGTGAGTACACACACACACACACACACTCAGGGGTATGTCCTACGAGGAGATGTTAAGGGAAATCGACCTGACGACACTGGAGGACAGGAGAGATAGGGGGGACATGATAACGACATATAAGGAATTGACAAGGTGGACAGAGACAGAATGTTCCAGAGATGAGACACAGCAACAAGGGGTCACAGTTGGAAGTTGAAGACTTAGATGAATCACAGGGATGTTAGGAAGTATTTCTTCAGTCACAAGAGTGCTCAGGAAGTGGAATAGTTTGGGAAACGATGTAGTGGAGGCAGGATCCATTCATAGCTTTAGGAAGAGGTATGATAAAGCTCATGGCGCAGGGAGAGTGACCCAGTAGCGGCCAGTGAAGAGGCGGGACCAGGAGCTATGACTCGACCCCTGCAACCACAACTAGATGAGTAACTAGGTGAGTACACACACACACACACACACACACACACACACAGGGTGAGGGTCCGGGTTCTATTCCCGGGGTGGAAACACTGGACGTGTTTCCTTACACCGGTTGTCTATGTTCACGCATCAGTGAAATGGGTACCTGGGTGTTAGTCGACTGGTGTGGGTCGCATGCTGGGACAAAACTGACCTAATTTGCCCGAAATGCCCTGCAAACAAGGGGCTTTCTATATAGTAGTATGTCATTGATGTCAACTAGGCCTGTATATCATGTACATGTACTTGTAATAAATAAAGATATTATTATTATTATTATAGTTATTGAGAAGATTATCAGGCAAACAGTGGTGGACCACCTAGAAATGAATGGACTCGTACATGACAACCAGCATGGCTTCAAGGAAGGGAAATCCTGCATCACAAACCTATTGGAGTTCTTTGACAAGGTAACAGAAATAAGACAGGAAAGAGAGAGAGAGAGGGATGGATAGACTGCATCTTCATGGACTGTAAGAGGGCTTTCGACACGATACCACACAAGAGACTGGTTGAAAAGCTTGATGAGCAGGCAGGAATAGGAGGGAAAGTACTGCAATGGATCAGGAATACCTGACAGGAAGGAAACAACGTGTGTAGATACGAGACGAGCTGTCAGAGTGGGTGCATGTGTCGAGTGGGGTTCTACAAGGGTCATTTAGGTCCGGTGCTCTTTCTTGTATATGTGAATGACAAGACGGAAGGGATAGTCAGAGGTGTCCCTGTTCGCAGACGACATGAAACTATTAAGGATTATGCAAGCGAACGAGGATCAGGTAAACCAACATGGGGATCTGGACAGGCTGCAAGCCTGATCCGACATATGCCTCCTGGAGTTTAACCCCGGCAAGTGCAAAATTATGAAGCTTGGGGAAAGACAAAGAAGACCGCAGACGGAGTACAGCCTAAGAGGTCAGAGGCTGCAAAACTCTCAAGAAAAAGGATCTTGGGGTGAGCATCATACTGAGTACATCTCCTGAGGCTCACATCAACCGAATAACTGCTGCAGCATCCGGGCGCCTGGCAAACCTGAGAATAGCGTTTTGACATCTCAGTGAGGAGTCATTCACGACACTGTACACCGTGTACGTCAGGCCCATACTGGAGTATGCAGCACCAGTATGGAACCCACACCTGCTCAAACACGTCAAAAAATTAGAGAAAGTGCAAAGGTTTGCAACAAGACTAGTCCAGGAGCTGAGGGGGGGGGTTGTTCTACGAAGATAGGTTAAGGGAACTCAACGTGACAACACAAAAAACAGGAAGGATAGAGGGAGACATAACAAAATATAAAATACTGAGAGGAATTGAGAAGGTGGATAGGGACAGAATGTTTGAGATGTGACACAGCAACAAGGGGTCACAACTGGAAGTTGAAAACTCAGATGAGTCACAGGGATGTTAGGAAGTATATTTCAGTCATAGAGTTGTTAGGAAGTGGAACAATCTGGAGAGTGATGTAGCGGAGGCAGGATCCATACATAGCTTTAAGAAGAGGTATGATAAAGCTCATGGAGCAGAGAGAGAGAGTGGACATAGTAGCGACCATTGAAGAGGCGGGGCCAAGAACTATGAATCGACCCCTGCAACCACAATTAGATGAGTACACACACGCCTGCCTGCCTGCCTGCCTGCGACTACTGGTAACTGACGCACTCAAGACAGACTTAGTGTCTATCAACAGGTGCTTTTGACAGATGTTACTAACTAAAGACACGTCACTCAACGCCTATTAATTTGCTAAGGTCAATAAACTGAGTTGTGATTACGCATATAAACTGTTACTCAGCCTATTATCTCTCTCTCTCCTTTCTCTCTCTCTCACCAAACTTGGGGAAAACTGTTGTCTTGATGATTCCTGGTGAAGCCTCTTTGTTGCGACAAGACTGGTGCTTCCGCATCCACTCACCTGAGGTCTCTACACCTTCTCTTAATGTCCCTTCACTTTCCTCTCTATTAAACCCGAGTGTCGCCGTCTGTCGGCGGCGTCAGCAAGCTCGCTACTTTCCATAATTACCTCTTTTTTTTTTTTTTTTACTAGTTTTTGCACTAAGCAGGCCGCTGGCAGGAGTAACCTGGTTGACCAAGCAGGCAGTAGTGAATCCTGATACCAGGTCCAGCTGTGTGGGTGAAACACCGCTTGAAGCCAATCACAGGTGTGAGTACTCACCTATTTGTGATTGCAGGAGTCGATTTATAGCTCCTGGCCCCTCTTCTTCCTGTAGCTCGATCGCTAGCGCACTCAGCTAGCACACTGAGGTCCGGAGTTCGAATCCTCGGCACGGCTGGAAAACATTAGGACGTGTTTTCTTAAGACACCTGCTGTCCATGTTTACCCATCAGTTTAATGGGTACCTGGGTGTTAGTGGACTGGTGTGGGTCGCATCCTGGGATAAAATTGACCTAATTTGCCCGAAGTGCTCAGCATAACAAGCGGCTTTCTATATAGTAGTATGTCATTGATGTCAGCTAGGCAGGAGCTTCATCATATCTCTCCTTAAAGCTATGTATGGATCCTGCCTCCACTACATAACTCTCCAGATTGCTCCACTTTCTGACGACTCTGACTGAAGAAGTACTTCCTAACATCCCTGTGACTCATGTGAATTTTCAACTTCCAGTTGTGACCCCTTGTTGCTGTGTCCCATCTCTAGAACATTCTGTCCCTATCCACTTTGTCAATTCCTCTCGGTATTTTATATGTTGTTATCATGTCCTCCCTATCCTTCCTGTCCTCCAGTGTTGTCAAGCTGATTTCCCTTAACCTCTCCTTCTAGGCCATACCCCTGAACTCCGGGACTAGTCTTGTTGCAAACCTTTGCACTTTCTCTAATTTCTTGACGTGTTTAACCAGGTGTGGGTTCCATACTGGTGCTGAATACTGTGTGTGTTAGTTACCATTTTGTCCTAGGCACATGTCGATTTGACACTAGGCCTGTTGTATGTGTGTGTGTGTGTGTGTAAGGAAACACTTCGAAATGTTTCCGCCCCGTCGGGAATAGAACCCGGGCCCTCCGTGCGTGAAGCGAGAGCTTTACCACTAGGCCACCGGGGCTGTGTGTGTGTGTGTGTGTGTGTGTGTGTGTGTGTGTGTGTTTGTTTGTTTGTTTGTGTGTGTGTGTCTTTTAGTTACCAGTTGTCAAAAGCACTTGTAAATAGATAATTTATCTTTGTTTTAAGTGTAGTTAACGTGTCCGTCTCGCGATTAGAGGCGGAGGCGACGTTTCGGTCCTTCGTGGACCGAAACGTCTCCATAAGTTTCCTCTCCTATGTGAAGGCTATTTGTGAATTGTTCCAACCACTGTATTGTAACTTTTATTGTTTTTATATTATGGTACAAAATTATTGTTTTCTTAGGAGGATGTGTTGAAAATATGTATGACTGGCGGTACCTGCAGGTACGTGGTACACTACGTATGTAACTGGTGGTACCTGCAGGTACGTGGTACACTCTACATACGTAACTGGTGGTACCTGCAGGTACGTGGTACACTACGTACGTAACTGGTGGTAGCTGCAGGTACGTGGTACACTCTACGTACGTAACTGGTGGTAGCTGCAGGTACGTGGTACACTCTACGTACGTAACTGGTGGTAGCTGCAGATACGTGGTACACTCTACGTACGTAACTGGTGGTAGCTGCAGATACGTGGTACACTCTACGTACGTAACTGGTGGTAGCTGTAGGTACGTGTTATTCAACGTACCTAACTACCTTCGAAATTTTCTCCTGAGTCTTTAGAAGAATAACTTAGTCTTTGTATATTTTTCTCATCTAAGACTTTGCCTCCAACAAGAGAAACTCCACAAGAAGTAGAGAGAATACAGTGTAAGAGGAAAGAGAAAGAGGAGAGAGAGAGAGAGGGAGGGAGGGAGGGGAGAAGGAATGGTAATATAACCGGAACAGTGATAATGATATGCACACACAAACAAAGAGACGGCAGTGTGGACGAAGAGTAACAAGAGTCGTGGGCAGGAAGAGGAGAAAAATGGTACACGAAAATAAAGAGAAGGAAGAATTATCAGCGGGTAAAGAGGATGCATGTGAATTGTGGCTTCTAGACACAGTTGTAAATTATTTCTAATGGTGGGAAAGTCTTGAGATAGATAGCGCTCTTGTATTAAAAATAAGAGTCAGTTTTATGGTGTCAAAAAAAGGCTATTGTAACGAGATCATCGTCTTAGAAGACCCGGCCGTTATGGAAACTCTTACGTTAATTGAGAAAAGGTGATTTTTGTTTTTCAAGAAAGGTTGAGTGACAGACACGCTTTGTGTAGGAAAAACTTTTCTTCTGTCGACATTTCGAACTGAGCGCGAAACGTGGTCCCAGTAAAAGTGTTTTCTCCATGGTGTGTCCTCTTCATTAACATGTACGATAGTTACGATATAACTATATCGTAAGAACCTCGTGGAATTTATAAAAGACGTATTGTAGATCTGATTCGGGTAAACACACACAGCACTCCCATTATTATGACCAGAAATCGTGTGCCGTAGTATAGGGCAATTATGACTTAAGATATATTTTGACCAGCTTTAAAGCATTTATGAAATCCGTGTCAGTTGTTCCAGTCTACGGTGCGAAAAATCCTCAGCCCCTTTTCCCCTTCAAGATTTTTTTTTTTAACGTAGGCCAGACACTCTGAGGTTGCCCACTATTACTGACAAAATTCCTGTAGTTATGTGAACAGAGATCAGCGACGTCGTGGAGAATATACTCGTCTCTGAACGTCATAAACTACTCCCCTACTTTCTGCTACTACTTCCACTTCCAGCATTACCTCTGCCACTACTTCTCCACTTCTTTCTTTCTTCCTCTCTCTGCCCCGTCCTAGTCCCCCTCTCCTATATATACTGGCTCCCTCACCCTCGCGTGTTAGTGCGACTTGTTGATGGTCCAAGACGGACCGAAACGTCGTCGTAAGCTCCTCTCTTCTATGTGCAGGTTATTTGTGTATTGTTCATTGTATTTAATTTGTGTGTTTTTACCAGGACGTCATGGCTAAACGTTCGTGTCTATGCGTCATGAATAAAATACTCTTATCTGAACGTCATAATATAAACATCTAAAATTATATAGTGTATATAAAAAAGAGTGTTCTTGAGGACCCTTAACTAACCCCGTGAAGGATGGTTGCCCATCACTCACAACATAACGTATGGTAATCTATCAGTGTATGATTAATATATACAGTTTTGACAACACCTGGGTATCTTAATAAAGATACCCAGGTATTGTACGTCTCTTCATCATCGACGCATGTTCATGGCTTCTGTCTTAAGCCATTATCAAAAGACAAATAGAACATTATTGTCAGTTTGTTGTGAGTACAGATATATTATGTCATCTGTCTCGCTCTTGAGAGGACGGAGGATCGAGCTCTTGACAGCTTCTTGTGCCGAGTGACCTACCCAGGTGTGACTTAAAAAGTCGCATGAACATATCTAGGAGATTTATTAGGAATAACCTTGGTCCTGGGACCTCGATCACATACAAGAGTGAAGAATGACTGTGTATAATATACATAAAGGCGAGGTGTGAGAGGCAGGTAGTTACCTGTTCTAGTGTTTGCTCACGTGAACTTTTAAACCATTGCTGGTATCAATTACCAGGTTTATACCGACAGGTTTATCCAGGTTCATGATTTTTGTTGATGGGGAGTCTGTGATGCGGTAGCCCGCTCAGTGAGGCTTTACTGACCCCACACTGTCAAACACAAATATTGCTTGCTAAGAAGTTTACTTGTATGTAGTGATAATACACATCGCCACGATTTTGCTTCGGTGTTTTTTACGGAATGTTACCCTCGCTTTTCTGTGTTTACGGAATGTTACCCTCGCTTTTCTGTGTTTACGGAATGTTACCCTCGCTTTTCAATGTTTTCGCGAAGGTTACCTCCGCGATTTAAGTACTGTATGTACAAGGATGTACCTGCTTTCAACTGTCAATTGCCGATGTAAGACTTTTTACTGTTACGCGATTTAAGCTGTTACTTTGGAACTGTCATGCGATGTAACTTTTATGGCGCGAATTCACTGCGTTTTGGAATGTTTTACTGGAGCGAGAGAGACTGTCACCTGGGCCGCGAGAGACTGTCACCTGGGCCGCTGTCAGGAGAGACTTCACCTGGAGCCGCGAGAGAGAGACTCCGTGTCACCTGGGCCGCGAGAGAGACTGTCACCTGGACCGCGAGAGAGAGAGACTGTCACCTGGGCCGCGAGAGAGAGACTGTCCTCACCCTGGGCCGCGAGGGCGGGCCGTCACCTGGCCGAAAGAGCAGACTGTCACCTGGGCCGCGAGAACTGTCACCTGGGCCGCGAGAGAGACTGTCACCTGGGCCGAGAGAGAGACTGTCACCTGGGCCGCGAGAGAGAGACTGTCACCTGGGCCGCGAGAGAGAGACTGTCACCTGGGCCGCGAGAGAGAGACTGTCACCTGGGCCGCGAGAGAGAGACTGTCACCTGGGCCGCGAGAGAGACTGTCACCTGGCACGAGAGAACTGTCACCTGGGCCGCAGAGAGAGACTGTCACCTGGGCCGCGAGAGAGAGACTGTCACCTGGGCCGCGAGAGAGAGACTGTCACCTGGGCCACTCCTTCCACTTGCCGAATTCTTGGGAGATTTCTGCATCATTTTCCACATTTTTGCTTTTTTGTTTATCTTTTCTCTCTTCTACATTGAGATGATTAACGCGTTTCTTGAGCTTAACGACCGTGAATAACAGGGTTAAAGGAAGGCATTTTTACCAGAATGTCCATGGGAACTTCAGAGATACTCGTTAATCCGGGTTATACATTGCTAGGCACTGATGAAGAGGGAGGAGGAGGCATGCATAAGAGAGAGAGAGAGAGAGAGAGAGATAGAGAGAGGCGGCCCCGTGTGTATTTTACCAAAGATAACCCAAGAAAGTCAAAGAAAATGACTTGTTTCCATTTTAGTCATTGTGTTAAATAGTTCTTAGATACAATACAGTATCGGTTAGCTAGATTTCCGTAGCTAATTTCCTTGATTGTGGGGGAAGATACTGTGATCTAGGCATTGTTGAAGTGAAGTGGGTTGGTATACCAGGGAGAAGTGATGCATCAGCGAAGTATAGAGAGATCTCAGTTGAGGCATGGACCTCATGTCACCTGTCATGTTGGATAACATCTCTCTCTCTCCGTCTCTCTCTCTCTCCGTCTCTCTCTCTCTCTCTCTCTCTCTCTCTCTCTCTCTCTCTCTCTCTCCAGCAGTGGGGACGACTAATATGTGGGAGTAGAGTGGGTGTGCCTTGTACGAGATGCCAGGTTGTAATAGGTATACCTGTGATATACCTGTGACCCCTTTAGAAAGTTTTCTTATCTTCGCAGATGTGCAGATATCTTTCCCGTCCCCCCTCCCTCCCTCCCCCAGTACCTTTCTCTCTTCCTCCACCTTCCCCACCCCTTACTCTATTCCCCCTTCCCTCCTTCCAACCTGACCCCGTCCTCCTTCCCTCCTTACACCAACCTCTATCCCCCTTTCCCTTCCTTACTCCATTCTAAACCCTCCCTTCTGCCCCTCCCCCATTACTCCCCCTGCAGCAAGTGCAGTTACCTGATGGTAGTGCTGAAAGGAATACAGATGTCGGGCAGTCAGTTAATGTGGCATGAACATGTATGAAGGTGCGTGAAGGCAGTACTAGAGGTCAACACACTCTACATAACTGTGTTGTAGCTCTGCCAGTCCCACCCTACCACTAATTTGCTCTTACCTTCCAACCTTTTTGTTTACACAATGCACATAGTTAAAAAAGAATATCACCGTTGCTGATATTTCAGTTCATTTATAGACAGTCGGTGTTAAGACTGTGTTTCATTGTGGCTCTCATAGCCACAGACGGATGGATATGTGCGTATGCTGGCTGCTAGCACCAACAATCTGGTAGATCAGGCAGTCCATAGGGAAGCCTGGCATAAGGGAGGAAAGGGAAACTCTCTAAATATGTGACAGGTATGTCAGGTACACAGGTAATTGCTCCACTTGTGATATATATATATATATATATATATATATATATATATATATATATATATATATATATATATATATAATAAGTTTACTGAGTATACCAGGTAAAGTGTATGGCAGGGTTATTATTGAAAGAATTAGAGGTAAGACAGAGAGTAGGATTGCAGATGAGCAAGGAGGCTTTAGAGTGGGTAGGGATGTGTAGATCAAGTGTTTACAGTGAAGCATATATGTGAACAGTATTTAGATAAAGGTAGAGAAGTTTTTATTGCATTTATGGATTTAGAAAAGGCATATGATAGAGTGGATAGGGAGCAATGTGGCAAATGTTGCAAGTGTATGGAATAGGTAGTAAGTTACTGAAGGCTGTAAAGAGTTTTTATGAGGATAGTGAGGCTCAGGTTAGGGTGTGTAGGAGAGAGGGAGATTACTTCCCGGTAAAAGTAGGTCTTAGACAGGGATGTGTAATGTCACCATGGTTGTTTAATATATTTATAGATGGGGTTGTAAAAGAAGTAAATGCTAGGGTGTTGGGGAGAGGGGTGGGATTAAATTATGGGGAATTAAATGCAAAATGGGATTTGACACAGTTACTTTTTGCTGATGATACTGTGCTTATGGGAGATTCTAAAGAAAAATTGCAAAGGTTAGTGGACGAGTTTGGGAGAGTGTGTAAAGGTAGAAAGTTAAAAGTGAACATAGATAAGAGTAAGGTGATGAGGGTATCAAACGATTTAAATAAAGAAAAATTGGATATCACATTGGAGAGAGGGATTATGGAAGAAGTAAATGTTTTCAGATATTTGGGAGTTGACGTGTCAGCGGATGGGTTTATGAAGGATGAGGTTAACCATAGAATTGATGAAGGAAAAAAGGTGAGTGGTGCATTGAGGTATCTGTGGAGACAAAGAACGTTATCCATGGAGGCAAAGAAGGGATTGTACGAAAGTATAGTGGTACCAACACTCTTATATGGGTGTGAAGCATGGGTTGCAAATGTTGCAGCGAGGAGGAGGCTGGAGGCAGTGGAGATGTCCTGTCTAAGGGCAATGTGTGGTGTAAATATTATGCAGAAAATTCGGAATGTGGAAATTAGGAGAAGGTGTGGAGTTACTAAAAGTATTTGTCAGAGGGCTGAAGAGGGGTTGTTGAGGTGGTTTGGTCATTTAGAGAGAATGGATCAAAGTAGAATGACTTGGAGAGCGTATAAATCTGTAGGGGAAGGAAGGCGGGGTAGGGGTCGTCCTAGAAAAGGTTGGAGGGAAGGGGTAAAGGAGGTTTTGTGGGCGAGGGGCTTGGACTTCCAGCAAGCATGTGTGAGCGTGTTAGATAGGAGTGAATGGAGACGAATGGTTTTTGGGACATGACGATCTGTTGGAGTGTGAGCAGGGTAACATTTTGTGAAGGGATTCAGGGAAACCAGTTAATTGATTTAATTGGACTTGAGTCCTGGAAATGGGAAGTACAATGCCTGCACTTTAAAGGAGGGGTCTGAGATAGTGACAGCTGGGAGGGACTTTTCTCAGCTGTCGTATCTGAGCTCCTCTGCAAAGACAGTGATTATGTATGAGTGTGGTGAAAGTGTTGAATGATGATGAAAGTATTTTCTTTTTGGGGATTTTCTTTTTTTTTGGGTCACCCTGCCTCGGTGGGAGACGGCCGACTTGTTGGAAAAAAAAAAAATATATATATATATATATACTGACATGTATTTAATTATATATTTGTGTTAGGGAGGGAGGAAGGTTGATGGCAGTGTATCGTTAGGTATGAGTACAGTACTACCACTGTTCTCAACTGCCACTCACAGGTTCAACTGCGAGTGCACAATAAACTGCCACTCGCAGATTTAGACATTGCCGACGTAGCTTGTACTTTATTGTGCGCAAGAGCATATCACAAAAGGCCTAGAAATAAGGCCCAAAAAGGGTTAACAAGCGTACATCTGTATTTATATCTACAAATGTCTTATATGTTGCAAGCAAAATGATATTTGCTTAATATGTCCGGTATCTTATTTTTATTAATGCATCACATATGTTAGTATACTGTATAGCAGGGGTCCCCAACCTGCGGCCCGGGGGGCTCATGTGGCCCTTCTAGGAAATGGATGTGGCCCTCACATGAGATTATGAATCCCCTTTTATGAAGGGTCCCCACTGCAGTGTCAACAATGACAAAATATTTTTATTATTCATAAAAACTACAGAATGCTGTTCTCCTTTAAATTTGGCTTTTCAAAATGGCCCTTTCATGCTAAAAAGGCTGTGGACTACTGGTCTTTAGGTGTATTCCTTAGTAAGTGGAGAGTGGTGGCACAGTGTCAGAATGAGCTGTGACGCACAAACTATCACTCATTCAAAAGCAACAGTGATAAGTATCTCTGGAGGTAGAGGGAGTCCAAAGGTGCGAACAGTTGTAGTAACAAGAGACAGCTTGTAGAAGAAGCTTTCATCCGGACAAAGTTTTCGCCTTGTGTAGAGCTTGAAGCTCCACATGGAAACATTGTTGTGTAACAAGTGTCCAGGAACTTGTCAGTGGGTGAGTTACGTAGCTCCTCACACGCCCCAATAAATCAAACGCTCTTGAGGGTTTATCTAGAGTTTCTCAAGTGCCAGTCTCGAGTAACCATTCAGGAATCCTTAAAGAAAGCTCATTGATGAATAAGACGCATGTGTAACACCTGCATATCTTTATTGATGAGTCCTTTGGTCAAACGCCTCATCAATAAAGATACTCAGTTGTTGCACATGTGTTTTATTCATCGACTTGTTGGTATTGTACACCATTACTAAAACTTGTGATGCCTTTGATATACCTCTGATGACTTTCGAGAGGTTTTCTACTCCCTGGTTCTTGGGCCAGGCTCGTCTGGTGCTTGCCTGGTCAAGCATGCAACTCCTTGACTGTCCGTCGTGTCTGTAAGTCAGATTTTAAGGCGTCTACACCATTAACGTTCATCTTGGTCAGTTTTTTTTCAGGTTTACGCTAAAAGTCGTCTGTTTTGTTATGAACAGATTACAGAAATGAACAGCAAATATAGTAATTTTGTTTGGAACTGATAAAAATATGAAAATTTATAAATAATGTGTGCCTAAATAACGTATACTTTAATGTGCACCTAAATAACGTGTACATTAATATGCACCCAAATAACGTGTACACAAAGTGTACACATCAATGACTGTGTTTGTCTCCGGATTGAGTAATATGGTGATGGACGGTATAATAACATATGTTATATGTCAAGCTATATTAATAATGCAACTAAGATGCCAGACCTGTTAAGTAAACATTTTATTACAGTTTTGTACAATTTAATCGGAGAGAAAGAGGTTGGTGGTGGGTGTGTCAACATGTGGTGGTAATGGTGGTGGTGGTGTCAGCATGTGATGGTAATGGTGGTGGTGTCAGCATGTGGTGGCCACCAGCTGACACAAGACTACAAGGGTGGGTGTTTCAAGGGAACAAGTGAGTCAACGAGGTCAGGAATAAGGGGATGCGAGTAGAGAGTGGTGGGTGTGGTTACTGTGGCGGAGGATGTAAGCTTGGAGTGGCTGGTGGCCCTGGGAGGAGCAGTCTCTCTGCTGGCACTGCTTGCCATCATATACCAGCTCTTTGTAATAGAAAACGGGTGGTTGCTTTTATCAACCAAACTAATTCAAATATTATATAAATATTACGATTGTTGATTTGATAATTCCAGCGAAGTTATAATGTTACAACATCCTAGAAAACTACACTATGTATGATAATCGTACTTGTGTGTACCTGTGCCTAAATAATTTTTTGGGGGTGGGACGCGACTCCCAGGAATCTTCACTGATAATTCTATATTAATGTCATATTGCTTTTATAATAAACCTCACGTTAAGAATTAGCACATGTGGCCTCGGATGATATTACATGTTTGGAGCGTTGTTGTTGATGACGGGGGTGCCAGGCAGATGAACAGAGGCACCGTGTTAAGGCTGCAAGGCCAGAGTGTCAATGGTTGTGTGATGGTATGTCAGCGAGGGCCAGCCAGGCCTGTTCACTGATGCATAATGACATACTACTCGACACGGTGGTGGGGCTACGATGCCACTGCCACATAATGCCGCCTTGTTGGCACTTTGTTGGGGGAGGGGATTGGGGGTGTTAAGGAGAGAGTGTGGGTGAGGGGAGAGGTTGGGCGGAGAGGGGAAGGTTAGGGAAGGAAAGGAGAGTAATGAAAGATGCGTGACGACCCCTCAGATGAAACACAGGCGGCACTGAGGGCCACAGGGCACTGTGTGTGTGTGTGTGTACTTACCTATATGTGGCTGCAGGAGTCGAGTCTCAGCTCCTGAACCCACCTCTTCGCTGGTCGCTATCAGGTTCATCTGGCTTCGAGAGCCTTATCGTACCTCTTATATGTGTGTGTTTGTGTGTGTGTCTGTGTGTGTCTATCTGTCTGTCTGTACTCACTGAGTTGTGCTTATGGGAGTCGAGACTGGGCTTGTGTTCCCTCCCTTGTGAGCCTTATCCTGTTACTTTTGAGGTTGTGTATTGAGTTAACCTCCAGCACTTCGCATCCAGTTATTCTACTGTTCAACCACTCTAAGATTAAAGAAACGTTTCCGTACATCCGTGTGGTTCAATTATGTTCTCCCTGTTACTGTCAGTATGATCTCATATTGATATATTATTGGCACATTACTCACATCTCGTTTACTTTTTATATCCCTTTTTTTTTACATATATGCTCTTCTTGTGAAGAAGAAAACCCCAGAAGTCGAAATATACAATTTCTTCATTTCTTGTTTCAATTATGTCTCCAAGTAGGTTTCTCCATTCCCATTTGTAAGCAGTTATACCTTCTCTATCCCCACGAAAATCACTCCCTACGAAAGCAAAAGACTCTGCAGACGATGCAACATTCCCCCAATGAAAAGCAGGGGTGCCACTAGCACGTTAAGAGACAACACAATAAGTGTTAGGGGCCCAAGACTGTTCAACTGCCTTCCAGCATACATAAGGGGGATTACCAATAGACCCTGGCTGTCTTCAAGCAGGCATTGGACAGGCACCTAAAGTCGGTACCTGACAAGCCGGGCTGTGGTTCGTACGTTGGATTGCGTGCGGCCAGCAGTAACAGCCTGGTTGATCAGGCCCTGATCCACCATGAGCCCTGGTCACAGACCAGGCCGCGGAGGCGTTGACCCCCGGAATTCTCTCCAGGTAAACTCCAGGTAAACAATCTTTCAAGCGAGAAAGAGAGAGAGAGACGGGTAGAGGAGGAAATTCAAGAGAGCCACCAGAGAGTAGAGAAACTCTCGAAACTCTTCAAAGGTAAAGGAGCCAAGAAGGAAATATGTTGATGGGCTGCGAGTCTTGAGTCTGGTTGTAGCTTCCTGTGTGTAAGAAGGCTCATATGAGCTCCTGTGTGAGAGCTCTTGTCTGAGGGGCGGTGGATCAAGATTCTTCCTCTGTTGCCAAGGAGGTTGCCCGAGATGAGTGCCCGAGATGAGTGCCCGAGATGAGTGCCCAGGAGAATGATTAGCGAGCTTGTCAGGCTTCTCAGCATCTGGGTCATTGACATTCTTTAAACTCTGTCAAAGAAACTTCTTGTTCGTCTTCGATTGTATTTGCATGACGGATGACGGTGTCGTCAAGGCTAGGTTGAGACCAGCTCATACATCAGTATTATTTACATCAGTTGCATTGTTTACCTAGTGTGTGTGTTTACATATCGAAGCATCAGTTTACCTCAAGTGTGTTCGTGCCTTGAGTGTTGAGTGCTGGAAGAGGGGGAGGCAGTTGTAGGTAGGAGGGAGTTGGAAGAGGGAGGGGGGAAAGGGGTGGGAGGTTAGGGGGTTGGGAGAGGGAAGTTGAATATGTAGTTGAGTATTGGACCAGCCTAAGATAAATTCTGAATATGTCAGCTTCTAATAAGATGGCCCACCTAAGATAAACTCTGCTCCCAAGACTCCCCACCACATGAACTCCCAAGACTCGCCCACCACATGAACTCCCCAAGACTCGCCCACCACATGAACTCCCCTGAAGAACTCGCCCACCACATGAACTCCCCAAGACTCGCCCACCACATGAACTCCCCAAGACTCGCCCACCACATGAACTCCCCAAGACTCGCCCACCACATGAACTCCCCAAGACTCACCCACCACATGAACTCCCCAAGACTCACCCACCACATGAACTCCCCAAGACTCGCCCACCACATGAACTCCCCAAGACTCTACCTGTGTCAGTAGTAGTTCACTAGTAGTATTTGATTGCACCAAGTCTGCCTTTTCTGTTAAACACTTCCTTCTTTGTAAATATATTTCCTCAGAATCCGTAGATAACATGAATACAGATCGATCGATCATTTTTTTATCTCTTTTATTGTACTATTCCACCGTTGAGCCTTATTAATTCCTATGAATTGTGATATATCATACCTTGTAATGCATTTTAAGATCCATTACATTAATTTCCATCCCGATAATATCCTTATGTATAGTTATAATGTTCAACTGTTGTGTACTTTGACATTTTATAGAATCAGCCCAGAGCCGTACACTTGTCGCCTCTAGTTTGTATTAGCTGTATGTCGGGACGCCATACGTAACATGGCCGAGCTGTCAGTAGTAGTTCAGTAGTAGTATTTGTATCTTACCAACCGTTATTGAGTCACAGCCTTCCTGACCATTGACCGTTACTAGTTTCTGCTGATCTAGAGATGTCATAGGTCACCCTTTGAATGTCGTGAGCGTCCTCGCTCACTGGCGTCAGTTCAAGACAGGATAGTAGAGAGTAGACAGGTCAGGCAAGAAGCCTCTGAGTGCTCTCCCATTTTTACCACTAATATATAAGTTACCAACTAAGCTACGTTTGTGTTTATTACCAAATCCATCATCAAGAACTCACACGACACCTAGAGGCTATTCCGGAGATCAACGCCCCCGCGGCCCGGTTCATGACCAGGCCTCCCGGTGGATCAGGGCCTGATCAACGAGGCTGTTAATGCTTGCCACACGTAGTCCAATTTACGAATCACAGCCCGGCTGATCCGGTACTGACTTTAGGTATCTGTCCAGCTCCCTTTTGAAGACAATCAGAGGTCTATTGGTAATTCCCCTTATGGCTGGTGGGAGGCTGTTGAACAGTCTTGGGCCCTGGAGACTTATTGTGTTTTCTCTTAGTGTACTAGTGGTGCCCTTGCTTTTCACTGGGGTAGTTACATCGCCTGCCCAGTCTTTTGCTTTCGTAGGGAGTGATTTCTGTGTGCAGATTAGGGACCAGTTCCTCTAGAATTTTCCAGGTGTAGATTATGATGTGGTGTTTCCAAGCGTTCCCAGTAGTTAAGGTGTTTGATGGAACTTATATGTGCAGTAGAGGTTCTCTATACATTCTCTAGACCTGCGATTCCACCTGCCTTGAATGGAGCTGTTAATGAACAGCAGTATTCCAGCCTAGAGAGAACAAGTGATTAAAAAAAGGATCATCATTGGCTTGGCATCTCTTGTCTTGAATGTTCTCATTTTCCAGCCTATCATTTTCCTCGCAAATGTGATAGTTGAACTGTTATGATCCTTGACGTTGAGATCCTCAGACATTACCACTCCCAGGTCCTTCACATTACTTTTCCGCTCTATAACTCCCATAACGGAGTAGTTGAATTTGTCTTCATTGAACATCATATTGTTCTCTGTTGCCCACTGGAAAACTTGGTTTATATCTTCTTGGAGATTTGCCGTTTCCTCAGTGGATGACACTCTCATGCAGATCCTAGTATCATCTGCAAAGGATGATACAGTGCTATGGTTTACATCTCTGTCTATGTCTGATATGAGGATGAGGAACAGGATAGGTGCGAGTACTGTGCATTGTGGGACAGAGCTCTTCACTATGGCAGCTTCCGATTTAACTGTTTACCACTACTCTTTGTGTTCGATTGGTTAGGAAGTTGAAGATCCATCTGCCTACTTTGCCAGTTATCCCTTTAGCACGCATTTTGTGTGCTATTACACCATATCGCACTTGTCAAAGGCTTTTGCAAAATCTGTGTATACTACATCTGCATTCTGTTTGTTTTCCAGAGCATCTAAGACCATATTATAGTGGTCCAGTAATTGCGAGAGGCAGGAGCGATCTGCTCTGAAACCATGTTGCCCTGGATTGTGCAATTTTTGGGAGTCCGAGTGGTTTGCAATCCTGCTTCTTAGGACTCTTTCAAAGATTTTTATGGTGTGGGACGTTAAAGCTATTGGTCTATAGTTCTTAGCTATTGCTTTGTTACCATTTTTATGGAGTGGGGCTATATCCGTTGTTTTCAGTGACTGGAATCTCACCTGTGTCTATGCTCCTTCTCCATAGCATACTTAGGGCACGCGAGGGGTTTCTTGCAGTTCTTAATGAACACAGAGTTCCACGAGTCTGGGCCTGGGGCTGAGTGCATGGGCATTTTGTCCACATGATCTCCCCAAGACTCACCCACCATATGATCTCCCCAAGAATCACCCACCATATGATCTCCCCAAGAATCACCCACCATATTATCTCTCCAAAACTCACCCACCATATGATCTCCCCAAGACTCACCCACCACATGATCTCCCCAAGACTCACCCACCACATGATCTCCCAAAGACTCACCCCCCACATGATCTCCCCAAGACTCACCCCCACATGATCTCCCCAAGACTCACCCACCACATGATCTCCCCAAGACTCACCCACCACATGATCTCCCCAAGACTCACCCACCACATGATCTCCCCAAGACTTACCCACCACATGAACTCCCCAAGACTCACCCACCACATGATCTTCCCAAGACTCACCCACCACATGATTTCCCCAAGACTCACCCACCACATGATCTTCCCAAGACTCACCCACCACATGATCTTCCCAAGACTCACCCACCACATGATCTTCCCAAGACTCACCCACCACATGATCTTCCCAAGACTCACCCACCACATGAACTCCCCAAGACTCACCCACCATATGATCTCCCCAAGACTCACCCACCACATGATCTCCCCAAGACTCACCCACCACATGATCTCCCAAAGACTCACCCCCACATGATCTCCCCAAGACTCACCCACCATATGATCTCCCCAAGACTCACCCACCACATGATCTCCCCAAGACTCACCCACCATATGATCTCCCCAAGACTCACCCACCACATGAACTCCCAAGACTCACCCACCACATGAACTCCCCAAGACTCACCCACCACATGAACTCCCAAGACTCACCCACCATATGATCTCCCAAGACTCACCCACCACATGATCTCCCAAGACTCACCCACCACATGATCTCCCAAAGACTCACCCCCACATGATCTCCCCAAGACTCACCCACCATATGATCTCCCCAAGACTCACCCACCACATGATCTCCCCAAGACTCACCCACCATATGATCTCCCCAAGACTCACCCACCACATGAACTCCCCAAGACTCACCCACCACATGAACTCCCCATCCAAATTGATGATTAAATAAACGCTCAACTTTTATAAAGCTCCTCTACATACTATGCTTTTTTTTATAAATGCGATAGAAAAGTGTACGTGTAAAGTAGAGCAGCAGGTGGGGAGCTCTTCATAGTATGCGCTCTTCATATTCCAGTGTACCTTTGCAGTTGCAAAAAAAAAAAAAAATGCACTACATATAGGAGCTTTTATAAGAGCTGACTTTATGTACTCTTCTTATTCTCATCCTACAAGTTACCTAATGTATTTTGTTTTTTCTTATTTTCAGCCTCGCCTTCTACCCCTTTCCCCCTTGCTCCCTTCTCTCTCCCCCCTCCCCCTCCCTTCTCTCCCCCCCTCCCCTTATGATGACCTAGCTGAAATAAAAGTATATTGTACGATGTGGACTGGGTCATGTTTTGCAGAAATTTTTTTGACCAAGACTTTGAGACATGACGCGACGTGTGGGTAGCAAGAGAGCAACAACAGTTTGATGTAACACTATCTGACCCTGCTAATGAAGGGTGTTACGTATAAAGGGCTTTACATTAGGCCACTGATTCTTTTGCTGGGGAATCAGTTTGAATGTTGGCTTTTGTCTAGGGGAACACTCTGATGGCTACAAGGGTTCAGTGCGGCAATATAACCTTCTTAACCAAAGAGGCTTTCTTTGTTAACCTTCTTACTTTCTTTGTTAACCTTCTTACTTTCTTTGTTAACCTTCTTACTTTGTTAACCTTCTTACTTTCGTTGTTAACCTTCTTACTTTCTTTGTTAACCTTCTTACTTTTTTTGTTAACCTTCTTACTTTCTTTGTTAACCTTCTTACTTTCTTTGTTAACCTTCTTACTTTCTTTGTTAACCTTCTTACTTTCTTTGTTAACCTTCTTACTTTCTTTGTTAACCTTCTTACTTTCTTTGTTAACCTTCTTACTTTCTTTGTTAACCTTCTTACTCTGTTAACCTTCATACTTTCTTTGTTAACCTTCTTACTTTCTTTGTTAACCTTCTTACTTTCTTTGTTAACCTTCTTACTCTGTTAACCTTCTTACTTTCTTTGTTAACCTTCTTACTTTCTTTAGGTTGACCAAAAATCACGCGTAAAATCCTTGTCTTTAATAATAATAAAACTTAAATTGGATCTTCATATCTATGAACAATAATCTTAATAAAGAGCAGAAAATTACTTCTCATTCCCTCTACACAGAGACATTAAATTCCAATTATCCATACAGGAAGTTTCATGGATATTCCCATGCAAGGGTCGGAATATGGAGGACTCTAGAAAACAGAGATCAGACTAAGAGTGAGAGTACAAGACAGAGTACTACTCGGGGGTGAGTGGGTGAACCTACTGCCAGTGCTGAGGGGGGGTAATCCGACGTCAGGTGGGATCAAGTGACCACCACTCTAACTAGTGTTCTTAACGCCTAACAAAATACTGAATATAATACAATATTTACAATGGTGTTGAACATCATATATCGTATACCATGGTACTTGTAGCGTTAGATAATATTATAAAGCAGACCTTGTCCATTTTAGCTATGAAGGGAGAAGATCGCGATATAATATTTATTAGAACACATTTGGACGTTTCTCAAATATTAAAGATGCAACAACGTTACTTCACTTTAATACCGTCCCTGAAGAACCAAAAAAAAGTTGAAAGTTTTCAGGAAAAAAAGCGGACCACCACATTTTAAAAGTGCCAGAAAAGTCAGGTTGTAATGGCTACGTAGGCCTGCAGGTTACTGGTAGCAACAACCTGGTTGACCACACAGCCGTGAAGTCTGGCTTCGGGTTGATCTTCCAGAGTAGAACTATCGAAACTGGTCACAGGTATGTCCCAGGCAAATCACAAAGTTTTCAGTGTTATCCGTTACCTTTAGTCGATTCCGGAGGTTACTGCACCCACCCTCCTACCCTCTGGTTAATGGCCTGATCAACAAGACTGTTGGTGATGGATGCATGATTACATCTAGGCCATCCACATGATTTTTGTGTCAACTGAAAGCTTTATGTCAGTTTTTATATATCGTTCCTTATTTTCCTGTTAAATTAAATGTTTTAACTTAAAAAAGAAAGTATTATAACAAGTAAGTTTGTAGTAAGAATTGTTATTATACTCCAGGGGAAGCGCTAACCTCGTAGGAGCCACACAGCACCAGGGGAAGCGCTAACCTCGTAGGAGCCACACAGCACCAGGGGAAGCGCTAACCTCGTAGGAGCCACACAGCACCAGGGGAAGCGCTAACCTCGTAGGAGCCACACAGCACCAGGGGAAGCGCTAACCTCGTAGGAGCCACACAGCACCAGGGGGGATGGGAGACAGTAGGATTCGATTCAGAAGAATAGGGGGATAGTGTCAAATCTTTAAATGATAAACACTTGAGCAGTATCAAGTCATCTTAAAGGGTGTAGTAAGGAATTTGTGTATACAAACATATGAAGGTGATTTCAAATAGCGTACTGTTGCAATAGTGAAGGAAAGACAAGCGTTGCAGAACCAAGCTTTTACTGAGATCACGCTTTTTTCCTCTTTGTAGAAATCTGCAAAGCTCTGTGTCTCTCTCTTCGTCATAGGTTGTTTCTTGCTGTGACACAAAGTAGTGTGCTACGTCTTGTTGCAATCCCTGGAGGCACTGTTGGCATCTTTTCTGCCGAGTATCTCTCCTGTGACCCATCTCACTCTGACCTCTGGTTCATTAGCGCAATTGCTGACTCCCGTTGGTCCTCACACTCTCTGATGAACCCTTGCTGCTGACCGCTTGCTCTGACCCACGGCAATTGACTCCACCTTTTGACCCCGGAATATGCCCACCATCTTCATCCAGATCTTGCTCCTCCACTTAGCATTCCCAGACGGTTGCTGGGCACTTAGCAGATCCTGAGTCTTGACCCTTGTATCACATCGACAGTCCACCTCCTCCTCCCCCTCTCCCAAGCACACACAACAAACCAACTCTCAATCACACAAGCCAAAGAGCTCCTGACCCGCTCCTCCCCAACCAACCATCTCTCGACCTCAGTAGTTCCCCACCCATCTCTCGACCTCCATAGTTCTCCCCAACCTTTGCACTCCAGTAGCGCCTGTTTCCTACCCACAAGCATTTATTACGTATTTTAAAGGCTTAGCAGCGACTTTGGCCGTTTTGATCTCATCTGGACATTATGTCTGGACCTCAGGGAAAGAGGAAGTCCTTTTAATATTCGCCATTAGAGGATATTTTTAATTGATGTTGAGATAGGCTAACCAGATGTGCCAGTTATTTTTTTATATTGTTTGTTATAGAGTGTTTATGAGCGATGTGGTAACGCAGTTTGTGTCTTCATTAATATAAAGATAAACCAGGTGTTGTAGTTATGTCTTATACATCTGTATAAGACAGATGTCTTATACATCTGTATAAGACATCTGTATTGCATTTATCTGTCAGAATAACTACGTCAATGTGAGTTTGATAACTGCAATAAATAACAGATTCATTTAGTAAGGAGACATTGACCCTCACAGCATTCTCCAGGTTGTTTCTGTGTGTGTGTGTGTGTACTTACCTACTTGTGGTTGCATAGGTCGATTCACAGCTCCTGGCCCCGCCTCTTCAATGGTCGCCACTAGGCCCACTCTCTCCCTGCTCCATGAGCTTTATCGTATCTCTTCTTAAACCTATGTATGGATCTTGCCTTCACTACATCACTCTCCAGATTATTCCACTTCCTGACAACTTTATGGGCTGAAGAAAAACTGTGTGGGAGGAGGGGGGGGGTACATATATTAACTGAAGCACTCACTTGTTTATGGGTTCCAGTATTCAGCCAGGAATGTATCTGGATTTATATCTACAGTTGACTTACCTAAATTTGCTTCCAACAGGTAAATCAACTGTATTTATAAATTCAGAAGTACTCCTGTTAAACCTTTTGGAGCCTAGTTCCTAGGCCTTTTGTGTATCCATATGCTCTTGCGCTACCCTCCACAGTATGGATATAGACTGCATAATAAACTAGCCACTACGGCGGCAAAATAAAAAAAATTCTGAACCCCCAGTAACTACTGACCCTCTTACTGTCTCCCCGATCTCAGCAGATGCTGACCCCTACTGGTTGTTGAGAGCGCTTCGAGGAGATAAGATGGTAGCACCTTAGTAGGTGCTACTCTCCCGGTGGTTGAGAGTGCCTGAGGGAGATAAGATTGCTGTTAAAATCAACACTGGCGAGTGTTTGTGGTGATAACAGCGAGGTTGGTCCGGTGCTTGATGGTTCATGAGGGCGATATTCTCTGTAAGGATAGAGAGAGAAGTATTATTAAACCCTGGTGTTGTTATTGTTGTGGTTTATTACTGAAGTGTGTGTGTGTGTGTACTCACCTAATTGTGGTTTCAGGGGTCGATTCATAGCTCCTGGCCACGTCTCATCACTGATCTCTACTAGGTCCTCTCCCTGCTCCATGAGCGTTATCAAACCTCATCTAAAAACTATGTATGGTTCCTTCCTCCACTACGTCACTTGCCAGACCATTCCACTTCCTGACAACTCAATGAGTAAAGAAATACTTCCTAACATCTCTTTGACTCGTCTAAATCTTCAACTTTCAATTGTGACCCCTTGTTTCTGTGTCCCATCTCTGGAACATCCTGTCTCTGTCCATCTTGTCAATTCCTCGCAGTATTTTGTATGTCGTTATCATGTCTCCCCTAACCCTTCTGTCCTCCAGTGTCGTGTGTGTGTGTGTGTGGGTGTGTGTGTTTGTACATACATACATGTCTTCCTAGCGTCAGTGACCTGGTTGTTGGGGGTTGGCAGAGTTTATTATTGTAATAACAATGGTGTCTGGTCTTCCCTGGTAGCAGAGGCAGTAATAGTAATAACAGTAGTCAGGTCAGTGCTAGTAATAAGGTTACTACCTTCACTCTTAAATTATTATCCACGTTTTTCATTATAGGATTATGGTGCTTAATAATGATTGTTTTGTGTCTGCAGTGAGAGCCACGAGTGCAGAAGGGGCTCTTCTACTTCTTAATTTTGATCTTAGGTGTACAGGTAGGATCTGAAGCAGTGATCAAACACTTGAGTTAACTGTTGATCATATTACTGTCTTGGGAAGAATTACTCACTGGTAAAGCTGCCGCCCGACTTACTCATCACTGGTGAAGCTGCGCGCTTACCACTGGTGAGCTGCCTACTCATCACTGGTGAAGCTGCCGCCCGACTTACTCATCACTGGTGAAGCTGCCGCCCGACTTACTCATCACTGGTGAAGCTGCCGCCCGACTTACTCATCACTGGTGAAGCTGCCGCCCGACTTACTCATCACTGGTGAAGCTGCCGCCCGACATACTCATCACTGGTGAAGCTGCCGCCCGACTTCATCACTGGTGAAGCTGCCGCCCGACTTACTCATCACTGGTGAAGCTGCCGCCCGACTTACTCATCACTGGTGAAGCTGCCCCCCGACTTACTCATCACTGGTGAAGCTGCCGCCCGACTTCCTCATCACTGGTAAAGCTGCCGCCCGACTTCCTCATCACTGGTGAAGCTGCCGCCCGACTTCCTCATCACTGGTGAAGCTGCCGCCCGACTTCCTCATCACTGGTGAAGCTGCCCCCCGACTTACTCACTGTTAAAGCTGCCGCCCGACTTACTCACTGGTGAAGCTGCCGCCCGACTTCCTCATCACTGGTGAAGCTGCCGCCCGACTTCCTCACTCACTGGTAAAGCTGCCGCCCGACTTACACACTGGTGAAGCTGCCGCCCGACTTCCTCATCACTGGTGAAGCTGCCGCCCGACTTCCTCACTCACTGGTGAATCTGCCGCCCGACTTCCTCACTCACTGGTAAAGCTGCCGCCCGACTTCCTCACTCACTGGTGAAGCTGCCGCCCGACTTCCTCACTCACTGGTGAAGCTGCCGCCCGACTTCCTCACTCACTGGTGAACCTGCCGCCCGACTTCCTCACTCACTGGTGAACCTGCCGTCCGACTTCCTCACTGGTAAAGCTGCCGCCCGACTTCCTCACTCACTGGTGAAGCTGCCGCCCGACTTCCTCACTGGTGAAGCTGCCGCCCGACTTCCTCATCACTGGTAAAGATGCCGCCCGACTTCCTCACTCACTGGTGAAGCTGCCGCCCGACTTCCTCACTCACTGGTGAAGCTGCCGCCCGACTTCCTCACTGGTGAAACTGCCGCCCGACTTCCTCACTGGTGAAGCTGCCGCCCGACTTCCTCATCACTGGTAAAGATGCCGCCCGACTTCCTCATCACTGGTGAAGCTGCCGCCCGACTTCCTCATCACTGGTGAAGCTGCCGCCCGACTTCCTCATCACTGGTGAAGCTGCCGCCCGACTTCCTCATCACTGGTAAAGATGCCGCCCGACTCACTGGTGAAGCTGCCGCCCGACTTCCTCACTCACTGGTGAAGCTGCCGCCCGACTTCCTCATCACTGGTGAAGCTGCCGCCCGACTTCCTCATCACTGGTAAAGATGCCGCCCGACTTCCTCACTCACTGGTGAAGCTGCCGCCCGACTTCCTCATCACTGGTGAAGCTGCCGCCCGACTTCCTCATCACTGGTAAAGATGCCGCCCGACTCACTGGTGAAGCTGCCGCCCGACTTCCTCATCACTGGTAAAGCTGCCGCCCGACTTCCTCACTCACTGGTAAAGCTGCCGCCCGACTTCCTCACTCACTGGTAAAGCTGCCGCCCGACTTCATCACTGGTGAAGCTGCCGCCCGACTTCCTCATCACTGGTGAAGCTGCCGCCCGACTTCCTCATCACTGGTGAAGCTGCCGCCCGACTTACTCTCAACGTAACCCATACTCTCTCGCGCTCTCCCAAACGTTTTCACTTGTACGTGTGTTAGAATCCTACATATGTAGATTCAGAAGACAGGTTGTCCATCCATCTTTGCTATCCCCATCCCACACCCCTATCCCCATCCCACACCCCTCCTCCCCTCTTATCAGCGAGTCCTCGTGAGTCTTGGTGAAGTCGCTGCTGAAGGTCTCCACTAACAACAACAAGACAACGACGAGGCTGTCTACCACTCACACGGTCAGGGAACAGAAAGGGTGCGTGAGGAGGAGGGGAGGGAGAAGGGTGAGGATGGAGGTCGGGCGAAGGGTGAGGGATGCAGAAACTAACTATGTTGAGAGGGGTGGGTACTCCCCTACTCCCCCCTCCTTCCTATACATGCACAGCAGAACCCTCAGAAGTAATTAGACACAACAGATCTTGTTCCTTGCTTGTTTTTGTTTACTCTCAGCCAGACACGTGACAACAACAAATTTCCCTGCATTATAAGAGGCGACACAGATACTCACTTTACCTACACACTGTTATCTTTCATACCTTGGAATGTACAGTACATTAATAAGTTAGTTTATTTAGGTACAGGTATACGTAAGTACAAAGATCCTATATTTGTACTAAAGGTAGGTAGATAGTAGCATACCTGGAGGGTATTCCGGGGGTCAGCGCCCCCGCGGCCAGGTCTATGACCAGACCTCCCGGTGGATCAGGGCCTGATCAACGAGGCTGTTACTGCTGGCCGCACGTAGTCCAACGTACGAACCACAACCCGGCTGATCTGGCACTGACTTGAGGTATCTGTCCACCTCCCTCTTATGTGTAAATTACCTAGGATAACCCCAAAATGAGTCGGTGATTTATTTATTTATTACCATTGGAGTCAATGTAAGTTTACAACTGAGACTAGAAATTCGACGCTGTTATTAATACACTTGTCTACCTGGAGTCTACCTACCTAGAGGGTGTTCCAGGGGGGGTCAACGCCCCCGCGGCCCAGTTTTTGATCAGGCCTCCCGGTTGATCAGATCCTGATGAACCAGGCTGTTACTGCTGGTCGTACGTAGTCCGAAGTACGAATCACAACCCGGCTGATCGGGTACTGACTCTAGGTATCTGTCCATCTCTTCTTGAAGACAGGCAGTCAGACCTCACCTGGTATATGCTGTCTGCTTTTGGTCCCTAAATTACATAAAATATGAAGAAAACTAGAAATGTTGCAGAACAACTCTGTGTCTTCATTAATATAAAGACAATCCAGGTGTTGTAGTTATATCTTATACATCTATATATATCTTAATATTGCATTTATCTGCCAGAATAACTACGTCAATGTGAATTTGATAACTGCAATAAATAACAGATTCATTTAGTAAGGAGACATTGACCCTCACAGCATTCTCCAGGTTGACTGTAGGTAGGTAGAGGTAGGGGACATCTTCCATAAATGCTGGGATATTTTCCCTTTCGTCTAAATTTGCTGGCACGGCCGATGACACTGCGAATTATGGATATAGTGAGAAAAGTGAAACAAAAATTGGTCCGGCTGGTTTCGCTTGATTTGTGATTATGATTTATGTAACGTGAGAGTGACGACAGTAGCAAGTTGATAGTGAACATTGATAATGATAGTGAACAGTGATAATGATAGTGAACAGTGATAATGATAGTGAACAGTGATAATGATAGTGAACAGTGATAATGATAGTGAACAGTGATAATGATAGTGAACAGTGATAATGATAGTGAACAGTGATAATGATAGTGAACAGTGATAATGATAGTGAACAGTGATAATGATAGTGAACAGTGATAATGATAGTGAACAGTGATAATGATAGTGAACAGTGATAATGATAGTGAACAGTGATAATGATAGTGAACATGATGATAGTGAACGTGATGATAGTGAACATTGTATGTAGTGACAGTATGATAGTGAACATGATAATGTGAACATGAAGATAGTGAACATGTGATAATGATAGTGAACAGTGATAATGATAGTGAACATGATAATATAGTGAACATGATAATGATAGTGAACAGTGATAATGATAGTGAACAGTGATAATGATAGTGAACAGATAATGATAGTGAACAGTGATATGATAGTGAACAGTGATAATGATAGTGAACAGTGATAATGATAGTGAACATTGATAGTGAAGTGATAATGATAGTGAACAGTGATAATGATAGTGAACAGTGATAGTGAACAGTGATAGTGAACAGTGATAATGAACAGTGATAATGATAGTGAACAGTGATAATGATAGTGAACAGTGATAATGATAGTGAACAGTGATAATGATAGTGAACAGTGATAATGATAGTGAACAGTGATAATGATAGTGAACAGTGATAATAGTAACAGTGATAATAGTAACAGTGATAATAGTAACAGTGATAATAGTAACAGTGATAAGGATAGTGAACATTGATAATGATACTGAATATTGATAATGATAGTGAACAGTGATAATGATAGTGAACATTGATAATGATAGTGAACAGTGATAATGATAGTGAACAGTGATAATAATAGTGAACAGTGATAATGATAGTGAACAGTGATAATGATAGTGAACAGTGATAATGATAGTGAACAGTGATAATAATAGTGAACAGTGATAATGATAGTGAACAATGATGATAGAGACTGAATATTCTACATAACTAAATGTCAGTGAACTAAGACAAACCTTCCTTGGTGAAGGTTACCTGAAGACAACACCGCCCCCGCGGCCCGGTCCCAGACCAGGTCTGGTTGATGTCTTGATTAACCAAGCTGTCGGTACTAGCCACACGTAGTTCATCGTATGCAACGCAGCCTAGCTTATCTGGAACTAACCTAAGATACTTATCAAATTCCTCTTAAAGACAGCAGGGTTTTCTGGTAATCTCCCTTATGTATGAAATGAGGATGTTGAAAAGTCTCGGTCCCTTTACATTTATGGAGTCACTTCTTAGGGTATTCAACGCATTCCTGCTTTTCACTGAAGTACTTTGTGCTGTCTGTTCGTAGGGAGTGATTTCTTAGTGCAAATTTTGGACTTGCCCCTCTAGAATTTTCCAGGAGTAAATTGTGATGTATCATTCTTGTTTACACTCCAAGGAATACATTCGAGGGATTTAGTGCTTCTAATCATTTACATGTTTAACTGAGTTTATATAGGCAGTGAGGGTTCTCTGTACAGTCTCCAGATAATCACTTTCGCATGACTTAAAAAGTGTTGTAAAAATGACTTGGCATTTCTTTGTTTTGAAGGTTCTAGTTATCTGACATTATTACTCCTAAGTCCCTCTCATTTTTCTTACGGTCTGTTGAGTGAATTGAGTTTGTTTACACTATGTTCCAGTTTTTAATTCATATTTTCTATAGCGGAGTAATAGAAATTTGTCCTCATTGAACATCATGTTTTCTATGGCCCATTGTAAGACTTGGTTTATATTAGCTCGAAGATTTGCTGTGTCCTCAATGCACCACTGCCATACATATTCTAGTAGCGCCTGCAAAGGCTAATACAGCGCTATGGTTTAGGTCTCTGGGTCGGATATGAGAGTGAGAAAGAAGTGGGGCAGGTATTGTGCCTTCAGAATTTTTTTTTTTTAATCTGATTGTATTTTGTTCACTGTTACTCTTTGGGATCGAACTGCGAGAAAGTTTAAAATGCATCTGCCCCACCTTTCTAGTTATCCCTTTTACAGGCATTTTGAGAGCTATAAACCCTGACCACACTTGCTGAAGGCTTCAGTAATGTCTGTACATACTACATTTGGAAAGTGCTTATGATTTCTTAATGGAGACAAAATTTCGATCAAGTTTCTTTTGAAAGAAATACTTTGTCATTGTTCTTTTGTTTAAAGTGGCAAAGCCTCTTTAAAAGTGGCATCGCTCAGAGAAGATTATGAATCTTTACGTCACTTATCTCTGAAATGAAATTCTTGCTTCATTTTTTATGAATGATAAGAAATTAAAGTTTTTATCAGTTATCAGTCATGAAGGACTTGTGTGCGTGTCGGCCCCGGTGTGGAATGTGGGGGAGCGTGTATCTCCAGGTGTGGAATGTGGAGGGGAGGAAGAGGAGCGTGTATCTCCAGGTGTGGAATGTGGGGGAGGAAGAGGAGCGTGTATCTCCAGGTGTGGAATGTGGGAGGAAGAGGAGCGTGTATCTCCAGGTGTGGAATGGGGGAGCGTGTATCTCCAGGTGTGGAATGTGGGGTGGAGGAAGAGGAACGTGTATCTCCAGGTGTGGAATGTGGGGGAGGAAGAGAGCGTGTATCTCCAGGTGTGGAATGTGGGGAGGAAGAGGAGCGTGTATCTCCAGGTGTGGAATGTGGGGAGGAAGAGGAGCGTGTATCTCCAGGTGTGGAATGTGGGGGAGGAAGAGGAGCGTGTATCTCCAGGTGTGGAATGTGGGGAGGAAGAGGAGCGTGTATCTCCAGGTGTGGAATGTGGGGAGGAAGAGGAGCGTGTATCTCCAGGTGTGGAATGTGGGGAGGAAGAGGAGCGTGTATCTCCAGGTGTGGAATGTGGGGGAGGAAGAGGAGCGTGTATCTCCAGGTGTGGAATGTGGGGAGGAAGAGGAGCGTGTATCTCCAGATGTGGAATGGGGGAGGAAGAGGAGCGTGTATCTCCAGGTGTGGAATGTGGGGAGAAAGAGGAGCGTGTATCTCCAGGTGTGGAATGTGGGGGAGGAAGAGGAGCGTGTATCTCCAGGTGTGGAATGTGGGGGAGGAAGAGGAGCGTGTATCTCCAGGTGTGGAATGTGGGGAGGAAGAGGAGCGTGTATCTCCAGGTGTGGAATGTGGGGAGGAAGAGGAGCGTGTATCTCCAGGTGTGGAATGTGGGGAGGAAGAGGAGCGTGTATCTCCAGGTGTGGAATGGGGGAGGAAGAGGAGCGTGTATCTCCAGGTGTGGAATGTGGGGAGGAAGAGGAGCGTGTATCTCCAGGTGTGGAATGTGGGGGAGGAAGAGGAGCGTGTATCTCCAGGTGTGGAATGTGGGGAGGAAGAGGAGCGTGTATCTCCAGGTGTGGAATGTGGGGAGGAAGAGGAGCGTGTATCTCCAGGTGTGGAATGTGGGGAGGAAGAGGAGCGTGTATCTCCAGGTGTGGAATGTGGGGAAGGGAAGAGGAGCGTGTATCTCCAGGTGTGGAATGTGGGGGAGGAAGAGGAGCGTGTATCTCCAGGTGTGGAATGTGGGGGGGGAGGAAGAGGAGCGTGTATCTCCAGGTGTGGAATGTGGGGGGGAGGAGGAAGAGTGTGTATTCCCAGGTGTGGAAGACAAATCTTCCCTCTGAAGTTATCAGCCTTCATCCCTGTACACAGTCACCACCAGAGAGGTGCTTGCTTCAGCACACAGGTGCTACAGCTACAACACTCTCTCTTCAATACAAGCTCAACGGGTGGTAGCTTATTAACAGTGAACATTACGTAGCGGGCGATTTCTTAAAATACTGATTGTTAAGAGTTATCCATGACTGGCAGAGTTTGTGTTGAAGGTTTAGAGGTAAAGATAAGAGGGGTGGGAGGCGTTAGACTAGTGATTACCTATAGTTGCAACAAATTTCTGAGAACCTTTGAGATTCCCTCTTTACACGTTTCTGAGAATGCCTGAAATTCCTTCTTTAATGATGAGCTTCTGCTTGTTGCATCAGCGTGTTGCCCAGGCAGCATATTAATTACTGCAGTCTATATCACAATAACCTTCATACCGTCACCTCTGGCTGCTTGACTTGTCTTCCACATAGTGACCCTCGATCCACCTGACTCCGGTGCATACGAGAGAATGTTTACACTGCAGTATATGGTGGTATTGTGTCCTCAAACTAGCACTTCATTGTCGGTATTGTGTACCATTCTTGTACTCACAACACGTCATTACCTGCGCTTCTCGATTAGTTTTATATTTTGCTACTTAAGCTGCTAGTTTATTGGGCACCTCGTACCCACCCGATAACGCAAGAGCACCTGAATGGATTAGGATATTTTGTTTATTGTCGGAGATCCTTATTGGCCAGTCTCTTCAGGGTACTGCATGTCATGGCTTGTCGAGTTTTGTCCCCCCTGCATTCTGCGTTTAGCCTCGTGACGCAAAGAAAAAACATTTGTAATGCTACGCAGGTTTATATAATGTATAAATGCTAATCAAATGAGGCCAGGTTGCCTTTCAAGTCACATGGTCAACACACAACAGCTTAGCCTTGTGTGTTGCTGTCTCCTGCAGCCTGAGGGATCAGTCTTGTGTTTCTTTATTGCATTGATTTATGTTATATCATTTAATGATAAGGTTTATAACTTGTGTTAAGTGTTTTGTTGTTGCAGCGGAAAAACAATCAGATGCAACTGTCTCGTCTCGGGTCTAGTTTGAAACTGTTCCTCAGTTGACGTTATGCGGCTGTTTGCTTACACGAGTTTCTGCGTTAACTTTTGATGTTAATGTTAAGAGACTGAAGCTTCCGTGGTAGTTGTTGAAGTTAAAACTAACAGCTTGGCTTGTAACTAGACGAGGAAGCAGGTGCCTTCGCCTCACACTTAAAAGATACACTTAGTGGGTTTTAAAGAGTATTGGCAAAGCAGAGGATTCCTACCATTACCAGTACTATTTTAACTGGCCACACTGAAGAGAGGGAGCCGAGGGTGCGTCTTATACCCAAGGGAGGGTGCTGTATTGCACTTAAATAACGACTGGTAATCCTTAAGTTGCCGGGTTCTCCCTGGAGAGTTTCCACGTATGGTGTGTATTTCTGGGGTGCATCGTGGTCCAGACGTACACTCCTCCCCCAGGGATGGATGTAGCTGGGGTCCAGCCAGGGGTATATTAAAATGAGGTGGGGGTGGGGGAGAGAGGGAATGGTGCCGCCTGCCTCAGCAGGCGGCATCTTCAGTGCCAATTTAAGGAATCCTGGTTGAGCTTCTATTCTTTTTTCCCTCCGGACTGTAGGTCCCGTGGCTTGGTTGGCAACGCTCTCGCCTCACACACTGAATGTCCGTTGTTCAATCCCCTGCCGTGTGGAAACATTAAGCATGTTTCCTTATACCTGCTGTCCCTGTTCACTTAGCAGTTAATTAGGTACCTGGGTGTAGTCGACTGATGTGGATCGCATCCTGGGGGACAAGATTGAAGGAGCCAATGAAAATAAGACAGTCCTCGATGACGCACTGACTTTCTTGAGCTATTCTGGGTAAATATCCGAACAAATCTTATCTTATGTAGTGAGTGGTGGGATCACTGTAGTGAGTGGTGGGACCACTGTAGTGAGTGGTGGGACCACTGTAGTGAGTGGTGGGACCACTGTAGTGAGTGGTGGGACCACTGTAGTGAGTGGTGGGACCACTGTAGTGAGTGGTGGGACCACTTGAGTGAGTGGTGGGACCACTGAGTGAGTGGTGGGACCACTGTAGTGAGTGGTGGGACCACTGTAGTGAGTGGTGGGACCACTGTAGTGAGTGGTGGGACCACTGTAGTGAGTGGTGGGACCACTGTAGTGAGTGGTGGGACCACTGTAGTGAGTGGTGGGACCACTGTAGTGAGTGGTGGGACCACTGTAGTGAGTGGTGGGACCACTGTAGTGAGTGGTGGGACCACTGTAGTGAGTGGTGGGACCACTGTAGTGAGTGAAAAATTCTAGAGGGATTAGTACCAAACTTACACACGAGAGTCACTTCCTACGAAAGCAAAAGACTCGGCAGACGATGTAACATCTCCCCCAATGAAAAGCAAAGGTGCCACTAGCACGTTGAGAGACAACACAATAAGTGCCAGGGGCCCAAGACTGTTAAACTACCTTCCAGCATACATAAGGGGGATTACCAATAGACCCCTGGCTGTCTTTAAGCAGGCACCTAAAGTCGGTACCTGACCAGCCAGGCTGTGGTTCGTACGTTGGACTGCGTGCGGCCAGCAGTAACAGCCTGGTTGATCAGGCCCTGATACACCATGAGGCCTGGTCACAGACTGGGCCGCGGGGGCGTTGACCCCCGGAACTCTCTCCAGGTAAACTCCAGTGGTGGGAACATTGTAGCGAGTGGTGGGAACATTGTAGCGAGTGGTGGGAACATTGTAGTGAGTGGTGGGACCACTGTAATGAGTGGTGGGAACATTGCAGTGAGTGGTGGGACCATTGCAGTGAGTTGTGGGACCATTGTAGTGAGTGGTGAGGGAGGGGCGGGGTTATGGGGCAGGAGAGTGGGACCACCACAGGAACCAGTTCGACCCTGCTGGACGTGTTTCAGGTGAGGATTGATGTTCCAAAAGACGCATTTCAGGTCAGGATTGATGTTCCACTGGAGGTGTTTCAGGTGAGGCTGGTGTCAGGATTGATGTTCCACTGGAGGTGTTTCAGGTGATGCTGGTGTCAGGATTGATGTTCCACTGGAGGTGTTTCAAGTGAGGCTGGTGTCAGGATTGATGTTCCACTGGAGGTGTTTCAGGTGAGGCTGGTGTGAGGATTGATGTTCCACTGGAGGTGTTTCAGGTGATGCTGGTGTGAGGATTGATGTTCCACTGGAGGTGTTTCAGGTGAGGCTGGTGTCAGGATTGATGTTCCACTGGAGGTGTTTCAGGTGAGGCTGGTGTGAGGATTGATGTTCCACTGGACTAAAGGTTAACTGGTTATCAATATTAGGATCGTAGGCAAGTCAATATAATTTAGTTAAGAGCGGTGAGATTTTGCTGCCGAAACTGCGGAGGGATTGTAAATAAAACATGGATTATTTACTAAACAGGGCGACCCAGACGACGAAACAAACACTTCCTAAGCTAGTTAAGATTTGTGAGGAAACAGGATAAGTGTTTCCTGGCGCGGGTCTTTAGTCATATGATGACCCGCAGCTGGAGATTTTGGTCATCTGACAGAGGCCTTCCGCTGGCTTACCGTTCCACCCCTGTAATCATTACACTCCCTAGCAGTGTTACCAGCAGTGCGCAGACGTAACATTCCTATATGATACTGAATGAGGATAAATATCACCTACTCCGAAATCGTCTTCAGGTAAACTCCGGGTAATCCTTCAAGTTCAGGTAATGTATTTCCCACCTCCACAGCTGCAACATTTCAGTAATGCACTGGTGGAAGTTGCCATTGGTAGGTAAGTATGTAAGACAGTATGAAGGTTATGACATTTTATTTAAAACAGTGTGTCGTCTACCAGGGACTTTTATCAGAGTTGAAGTAGTATTTCTAGTGACTGTTACTGATCATTGTAAACAATCTGCTACGACGGTCGGTTTCCTTGATGATAAGTTTAGCTTCAAGAATATGCATAAGATGGTTCCCGGTTTTATGGTACTATAGAGCATATGCGTTACTTGTATAAGTATGCCGGAGGGACTATATATGTTCTCTGGCTCTTTTCTTTATTTTTTTTTAGCTCCCTGAAAGTTTCTCCAACGTAAAATTTTTCACGTCCGTCACCAAGGTATAGTAAAAATGCTGGCGTGGTGTCTATCGGGGTTTCTTGCCTTTTTGACACTCTTTAATGGTTTTTCGAGGCAATGTTATCGACCCTGATATTTACTTTCACTAACGTATTGGAAAGTTCCGTTTAACTGTAAGTGGAGTGTATGTGGCGTAGTGTTAGGACTAGTGGAGTGTCCTCTGGGGTGTCTTTCTGTCGTCCGGTGATCACCCGACGTGCGGTTCTGCCGTCCGGTGATCACCCAACGTGCGGTTCTGTCGTCCGGTGATCACCCGACGTGCGGTTCTGCCGTCCGGTGATCACCCGACGTGCGGTTCTGTCGTCCGGTGATCACCCGACGTGCGGTTCTGTCGTCCGGTGATCACCCGACGTGCGGTTCTGTCGTCCGGTGATCACCCGACTTGCGGTTCTGCCGTCCGGTGATCACCCGACGTGCGGTTCTGCCGTCCGGTGATCACCCGACGTGCGGTTCTGCCGTCCGGTGATCACCCGACGTGCGGTTCTGTCGTCCGGTGATCACCCGACGTGCGGTTCTGCCGTCCTGTGATCACCCGACGTGCGGTTCTGCCGTCCTGATGAATAACAATTTTGATCATTTTTATTTGTTGCTCTTCGGTACATCTCAGAAAAAGGGACGTCTCTGAAATTATAACGATCAGAAAAAAAAGACGTTCTTAAATCTTAATGTCAAGAAGATTCAGGGTGTTGAGACGTCTATGCACCTCGAGGTTCACCTCTTGTAGTAAAGTGAACCTCGAGTCTCTCTTCTAGGTGTTCCATATACTTACCGACCATCATGCACTTAAGATGTAAGTGTACAGTATGCTTAAAGAAATTAACGCTGAGTACCACTTGTGAAAATTAGCTTAATAAAATGAAAACAGGTCATATTACACAAGCCAGAACAGAAACAGTTCAAAAAATCCAGGGAGTAAAATGAAAAAAAAAAAAAGAATCCAGGGCAGCATCACACAACAAAGGTGGCGTCAGCCAACTCAAAGCCAGGTTAGGGAAGGACCTGACTGCTGTACCTAGGTAGTTAGCCGCCTACTTACAGCTCCTACTGCGATATTTTAATTCATATTCGCAATTAACCTGTCCAATAAAGCTTAGTCCCGGCAAGATGTAAATTATATATGCAGCGGTGGCGGCGTTAACACCGGCCGTGGTTGTGTACACCACGGGTGTTAACACCGGCCGTGGTTGTGTACACCACGGGTGTTAACACCGGCCGTGGTTGTGTACACCACGGGCGTTAACACCGGCCGTGGTTGTGTACACCACGGGTGTTAACACCGGCCATGGTTGTGTACACCACGGGCGTTAACACCGGCCGTGGTTGTGTACACCACGGGCGTTAACACCGGCCGTGGTTGTGTACACCACGGGTGTTAACACCGGCCGTGGTTGTGTACACCACGGGCGTTAACACCGGCCGTGGTTGTGTACACCACGGGCGTTAACACCTGCCATGGTTGTGTACACCACGGGCGTTAACACCGGCCGTGGTTGTGTACACCACGGGCGTTAACACCGGCCGTGGTTGTGTACATCACCACGGGCGTTAACACCGGCCGTGGTTGTGTACATCACCACGGGCGTTAACACCGGCCGTGGTTGTGTACATCACCACGGGCGTTAACACCGGCCGTGGTTGTGTACACCACGGGCGTTAACACCGGCCGTGGTTGTGTACATCACCACGGGCGTTAACACCGGCCGTGGTTGTGTACACCACGGGCGTTAACACCGGCCGTGGTTGTGTACACCACGGGCGTTAACACCGGCCGTGGTTGTGTACATCACCACGGGCGTTAACACCGGCCGTGGTTGTGTACACCACGGGCGTTAACACCGACCGTGGTTGTGTACACCACGGGCGTTAACACCGACCGTGGTTGTGTACACCACCTCGGGTGTTAACACCTGCCGTGGTTGTGTACACCACGGGTGTTAACACCTGCCGTGGTTGTGTAATCACCACGGGCGTTAACACCGGCCGTGGTTGTGTACATCACCACGGGCGTTAACACCGGCCGTGGTTGTGTACATCACCACGGGCGTTAACACCAGCCGTGGTTGTGTACATCACCACGGGCGTTAACACCGGTCGTAGTTGTGTACACCACGGGCGTTAACACCGACCGTGGTTGTGTACACCACGGGCCATAACACCGGCCGTGGTTGTGTACACCACGGGCGTTAACACCGACCGTGGTTGTGTACACCACCTCGGGTGTTAACACCTGCCGTGGTTGTGTACACCACGGGTGTTAACACCGGCCGTGGTTGTGTACATCACCTCGGGTGTTAACACCGGCCGTGGTTGTGTACACCACCTCGGGTGTTAACACCGGCCGTGGTTGTGTACACCACCTCGGGTGTTAACACCGGCCGTGGTTGTGTACATCACCTCGGGTGTTAACACCGGCCGTGGTTGTGTACATCACCTCGGGTGTTAACACCGGCCGTGGTTGTGTACATCACCACGGGTGTTAACACCGGCCGTGGTTGTGTACATCACCACGGGCGTTAACACCGGCCGTGGTTGTGTACATCACCTCGGGTGAACTTTATCACCCTTATGATACACCTAGGGAGGTATTGACCCTCCCTTAGTTGGGTTACTTTATTCCTTCCCTCCCCCCATCCTGGTTACCATGATGCTGACCTCTTGGTGAACCCTGTGTGACCAGGACATTGACCTCTTGTGACCAGGATGTTGATCTTTTTGTAACCTTGATGTTGACCCCATGGTGATGTCCCTTCTGACCAGCATCTTGACCTTTTGTGACCATGATATTGAACTCTTGGTAGTCTAATTGTGAACAGGATATTGACCTCTTGTGATCAGGATATTGACCTCTGGGTGACCCCTTGCTGGCGTGTTGATGTGGAACGCCTGGTGGGAGCGTGGAGGGAAAGAGGGGTTGGAGGTGGGGGTGATCTGAATTTATAATGTAACTCTTAAGAGTGACTCAATGCTCACCTTTGTAGACATGAGGCTGTGAGGAGGTGAAGGGTCGCAGGCGGAGGTGCTAAAGCATTTTATTTTTAAACAGAATTGGATCCTTACTCACGATCTGATCGCGGGTTCTAACCCCGCTCATGGTATGGTTAGAATTGGATCCATCTGCAGTGTGCTGCTATCTTATTCTATATAACTACAAAGTGAGGACTCTGAGGGAACCGCTGAACTGGAAGACTGAAGGGTGAGTTTGGCCCTGAGGGAACCGCTGAACTGGAAGACTGAAGGGTGAGTTTGACCCTCAGAGGACTGATGAATTAGAAGGCTGAATCTGAGGCCGAGAGAAGGTCAAGGCATCTTCATCGTTTCTCGGAGAGGAGAAAACAAAATCTCACCTGGAATATATACCTGGAGAGGGTTTCGGGGGTCAGCGCCCCCGTGGCCCGGTCTGAGAAAAGGCCTACTTAACATCTCTTCACATTGAGACTAAAACAAATACGAAAGTTGTCTCGGCAAAAGACAGAAAAAAACAGTAATGAAACATAGTGCTCCAGTAGGCAAATAAAAATTCTTACTGCCTTTATGTAGGACAAACGAAGAACACCAACCAAGGTAGTGGGTTATATGGGAGAAGTAGTGGGTTACCTGGGAGGAGGTGGGTTACTTGGGAGGAGGTGGGTTACTTGGGAGGAGGTGGGTTACTTGGGAGGAGGTGGGTTACTTGGGAGGAGGTGGGTTACTTGGGAGGAGGTGGGTTATTTGGGAGGAGGTGGGTTACTTCTGAGGAGGTGGATTGTAGATCAATGGTTCAGAGAACCGACAAGTTGATAAATTAGACACATATGCAACACTTGGGTATTTTTATTGTGGAAACGTTTCGCCACACAGTGGCTTCATCAGTCCAATACAAAGAAAAATGGTGAAGATCAGGAGGAGTTTGAGGTAATCAGTCCCTCAGCCTGGAGTCGATGCAATCAATCCGTCAATCTTGAAAAGAATACAGCATATACGCGAAGTGGCTTGTATACTCTATACAGGTGAGGTGAAGCAGTAGTAGGCGGTGTCACAGTGGACAAATTCACATATGGAATTAGGTCATGCTTATAGGTTAGGCATGACCTACGACTGCTTCACCTCACCTGTCAGGAGGTGGGTTATCTGGGAGGAGGTGGGTGCGAGGAGAAAGTCGAGAGAATCTCTGGAGTTACGAAGATGACACTCTTAATCTGAATGTCACATCTGCCCTTTAACACCTCCCCCCTTTATACTTGCCCCTTGACACCTCCCCCTTCATACCTGCTCCTTAACACATCCTCCCTTCATACCTGCCCCTTAACACCTCCCCCTTCATACCTGCCCCTTAACACCTCCCCTCTTCATACCTGCCCCTTAACACCTCCCCCTTCATACATGTCCCTTAACACCTTCCCTTTTCATACCTACCCCTTAACACCTTCCCCTTTATACCTGCCCTTTAACACCTCCCCTTCATACCTGCCCCTTAACACCTTCCCCCTTCATACCTACCCCTTTAACACCTCCCACTTCACACTTGCCCATTCACACCTGCCCCTTCACACCTGCTCCTTCACACCTTCACACTTGCCCATTCACACCTGCCCCTTCACACCACCTTCACACTTGCCCATTCACACCTGCCTCGTCACACCTGCTCCTCCGCCTCATCTATATACCTCAGTTGCCCAGAAACACTAGAGTTTTCTCTAAGTAGTATACTGGTCGCACCTCTGCTTTTTATCGGAGATACTCTGTACAGTACCATCTGCCAAGTTTCTTGATTTTAAATGGAGTGATTTTGGTTTTGCAGGTTTGTAATCAGTCCCTCCAGGATTTTCCAGGTGTAATTATGATGTGCCTTTCTCGCCTACGCTTTAAGGAATACAGATGAAGAGAGTTGAAGCGTTTCCAGTAGTTCAGAGGTTTGATTGAATGTATACGAGCAGTGAAGTTTCTCTGTAGGTCTTCTAGCCCAACAGTTTTGCCTTGGTAGTGACAGCGAGAAAAATACATTATTTAAAATATAAATATTTTATGATGTAGGTCAATATATTTATGGGGAAGCTTGTGAAACAGGTTGAAGAAGGGATAAATAGTTTATTATGAAATTAATGTAATTTACTAAAGAGGCTACAACATTACAGTTACTACGTTGTTTTAATTAATTACCCGAGTTGTAATATGCTTTGAAGAGCTATCGTAAAGAGGTGACAGTATTAGTGACAGAGGTAAAAGCATTCTGAGAAATTAAGACAATACGGTAGTCATAGATGTCACATTGTTTCAATCCAGGAGCCCAGGTATATAAGTCAGCTCTCCGCCATGATGTAGACACCTGCCTGCTTACCCTCACCTCGCCGGGATGGAACTCAACTCTCTCTCACCTGCCTCTTATTACTACTCGACTCCTTCTACTACACATGGTCTACAAGGGATCTGTGACCTTCCACGATAAAAACAATAGCTGAGATCAGCAAGTCTGAAAAAAATATTAATGGTGTTAATGCATGTTTGCAACATTATAAAACATGCAAGTTATATTTAATATATATTATACAAAGAGGTATTCCTCACATCTCTCTCTCCTCCTATACAACAAGAGAAAGCTTGGGAGAATCTGATTACCAAAAGTTCTCATTATATTTTCTATCTCTTACCTCTACAACTTTTTTAAACATACCACAGCTTAACAACTAGGTACAATTTCTAAAGCTTATCTACTGTACTCAGATCATCATAAGTATGGAACAAGATCGTGCAGTTGGGGTTATGGAGGCTCTCTGTATTCCAGTGTCAGTCCCTTAACTTTCCTTACATCTCTCTCTTCTCCCCAGACCCTGAACCCCTTTGAGGTCAACAGCAGCTAAGTTAATGTTGCAGAGAGCATGTCTTACATCTGGGTGTCATCAGAAGGTAGACAAGTCCCCAGGGTACGCCCGTGCCCACCCCTTCGTCACAACCTGAGTCTTGTGGGCGTGGGGATACTAGCATGACGTGATGGTGGTAGTGGCGGTGGTGGTGCAGGTGGTAGTTTGTTGGGGGGGGGGGGTTAATGTTGGTGGTGGTAGTTTGTAGAGGGGAGGGGGTATGCAAGAAACCCTGTGCCTGAAGTCAGATTTCGAGGGTTATTACCCCCGCGACAAAATACCACATCAGGCCTCCTGGTTGATGACCTGTTTCTTGCTGGCCACATGTGGACCAACTTAGGCACCACAGCCTAGCTGATCAAGAACTAGCTTGAAAATTAGACACATATGCAACATCTGGTTATCTTTAATGTACCCAATGGGGGATACCTAATATACCTCTCGGGGGGGATGCCTAATAAAGTATCCATTGGGAATACCTAATAAGGTACCCCTTGAGGGATACCTAATATGGTACCCCTTAGGGATACATAAAGTATACCTTGGAGATACCTAATAAAGTATGCCTTGGTAATACCTAATAAAGTATCCTTTGTAGGATACCTAATAAAGTATCCCTTGGGGATACCTAATAAAGTATCCATTGGGGAATATATAGTAAGTATCCCTTTGGGAATACCTAATAAGTATCCCTTGGGGATACCTAATAAAGTATCCCTTGGAGGATACCTAATAAAGTATCCCTTTGGAGGATACCTAATAAGGTCATGATTTATCTTTTCCCATTTAATGTTTTATTTTTAAACCGAATTGTTTGTAAAACAACCCGTGGGAGACTCGTGCCAGAATAAGTCTGCTAGGCATACTTTCGCTCACTGTTAAAACGTTACTTCCCCCCCCTCCCCCCCAAAAAAAAAGGCTCACTTTGAGTGAAACATTGTGTGATAGTGTTGCTCTTTTGTGTGTCTGATCCCTACGGGTTTAGCGCCTTTAGCTGATTGAATAACATAAACTCTCCGTCTTCGTTGACGTCTCAGTTACCCCCCCCCTTCTCCTCCCTTACATCTCGCGTGATCGTCTTGCGCGACGATTGTGCTGGACTGCCGACGTCTTTCCACGATGCGGGTCCGAACTTGGCCGCTCAGGTGTAAATTCGATACTGGTCTGAACTTAGGTGCTCAGGTCTCATGTCGATGTTGGTCCGAACTAAGAATAAACTACGCTCAGAGTTTGATGGTTTCCATACCATTATATTTAGTGTTTAATGTGGCAGATGTTGTATGCAGCAGTGTTTAGTGACAGGTGTTTGTTATATGCATCAGTGTTTAGTGTGACAGGTGTTTGCTATATGCATCAGTGTTTAGTGTGACAGGTGTTTGCTATATGCAGCAGTGTTTAGTGTGACAGGTGTTTGCTATATGCAGCAGTGTTTAGTGTGACAGGTGTTGAGACAAAGTAACGTTTATGCGTGTGAGTGTTGCGTGAAGATTTAGATGGTGTGTGAGTGAGTGCAGCGTGTGTGTACATCACAATGTCAACCTCAGTTCTTCCTCTGTTGATCACCGTGTCGCTCTTATCTCCATACTTTATGTATTACAGTCTCGTGGCTGTTATGTGTGCATGTATCAGTGTCAACGTTGTTAAGTGTACACACACACACACACACACACACAAACACAAGTCTCAGAAAAAAGTTTTCCTGGGGTCAAGTTTGGCCCTGTGTAGAATTACATCAACAGAGCCTTATAATGTATATTTTTTTTTAGTTCGTGCGTGCACATTCACACAGAACTCTCAGGGGATACATTAAGAGGCTGAGAGGGAAGGGATACTGGGGATAGAGGATACCAGGTAAATCACAAGGACGTTAAGGCATACTTTTTCACTCTCAGTCAGTCATATTTACTGCGGAAGATAATCATTTCTTGTCCCAGGTCAAGGCTTACTGACTTTCTAAACGAGTTAAGAGTACAGTAACGCACACTGATATAAGTTACAGCTGAAGTGCACACTAAACTGTCGTACTGAGCTGTACCAGTGAGTGAAATAACAATTATATTTTAGGTGGATTTAAGGATTAACCATAAATGTTAAAAACTGTTAAAAGCTACTTTGAACTTTTTAAACACATCATTAATTGTGATAGTCCAAATTCTGTTATGACTAGTTTTGACATCTGAAGAACATTTCCGGGGGTGAGCGTCTCCGGGGCCCGATCCCAGACAAAGCCTCCCGGTGGATCAAGGCCTTAATGTAAAAGTCCTTGTTTACAAACATTCCTGGATGCAAACTTAGACAACGATAGTGCTGGTTTTAATAATGCAGTATACAGGAAGGATACATCTACAGGTTTAGGTCTGAGTTTTTTATCCTTTGTTTACTTCTTATTAAAAGAAAATGTCATAAAAACGTGTTACTCTGTTCAAATGGGTCTGCTTTTGATACAGGAGTTAATTTTTTGAGATCCTCCGTAGGTCGTTGATTCTGCTGAGCAGGAAGGGTTGATAATACTAATGGATTCTGATCTGTATCCTTCCAGTGGATGTTTGAACACAGAGCCGCGATGAACATTGACAGTGAGAATATTGTGGGTGTTGTAAGGTGTGTCGGGGTCTCAGGTTCTGTGTAGCACAAGTGCTGAAGACGACCTCAGGTTGAGATCGAAATGAACAATGTCTCAGTCGTGTATGTCTCCGTGTCGGTACTGATTTTTCATTACCAGGTGTTCATGTATTTATGTATATATGTAATAACACAGTAAACAGGTGATATCACAATATGTAAAATAACCACTGTGAAAAAAATAGTGAATTTCCAGGCACTTGAAAATTTACTATTTTTTTTTCAGTGGTTATTTTGCATGTGTGTATATGCGTGTGTAATCACAGAGTTGTGTTTACGAGAGTCAAGTCTCAGCTCCTGGACCCCGCCTCCTAGACCACTTTGTACGGCATCGTTGACTTTTGACCTCTTGAGAACAATCATATCTACTATTTAAGCTGTGTATTCATTTGCATCCACCATTATCTTGTGATGAGTTTCGAGAGTTTTTCGACTCCCCGAGACCGGCCATGGGCCAGGCTCGTCTGGTGCTTGCCTGGTCTACCAGGCTGTTGCTGCTGGAGGCCCGCTGCCCCACATATCCATCACAGCCTGGTTGATCTGGCACCCGATGAAGATACTTGTCCAGTTTCCTCTTGAAGGCTTCTACACTGGTTCCAGCCGTGTTTCTGATATCATCTGGTAAGATGTTGAATAGTCTGGGACCCCGGATGTTGATACAGTGCTCCCGTATTGTCCCCACCGCACCCCTGCTCTTCACTGGGTTTATTTTACACTTCCTCCCATATCTCTCACTCCAGTATGTTAAGGCAGCGTGCAGATTTGGGACCAGGCTCTCGAGTACTTTCCAGGTATATATTATCATGTATCTCTCTCTCCTCCGCTCCAATGAGTACATGTTCAAGACTTGAAGGCGTTCCCAATAATTTAGATGTTTCAATGGCTCAATGTGAGCCGTAAACGATCTCTGTATTTGTTCCAGCTCTGATATTTCTGCTTTGAACGGGGCCGTCAGCACTGAGCAATATTCTAAGTGAGGGAGCACTAGCGATTTGAAGAGTGTCACCATCGGCATTATTTCCCTTGTTTTGAAAGTTCTCAATACCCACCCCGCCATCCTCCTGGCTGTTGTGATCTTTGTCTTGTTATGGTCTTTAAAAGAAAGGTCAGCTGACATAATTATTCCCAGGTCTTTTACGTGTTCCTTTCGTTCTATTTGGTGACCCTCTTGAGTTTTGTATACAGTGTTTCAGCTTCTACCTCTGTCCCCCTTGATCTTGGTCCACTTAATTCAGTCTGTCCCTATCTGTTCTTGCTACTGTGTATGTACAACCTAGAGAGAGGTCACTCTCCACGTCCTGACCTCAGCGGGAGGTCACGCTTGACGTCTCAGCGAGATTATTATTATAATCAAGTTGGAAGCGCTAAACCCGTAGGCTTGTACAACGCCTGTTGGGAGATGTGGAAGGTATTCAGGCTTAATTCAGGAACTGGAGCACAGATTTAATTCCTAGATCAAGAGCCCCTCATCAGTATCAAGGAACCTTCCTTGAGGGGAACATCAGCGAGAGGCCATGCTGGACGTCCTGACCTCAGCGAGAGGCCGTGCTGAACGTCCTGACCTCAGCGAGAGGCCATGCTGGACGTGCTGACCTCAGCGAGAGGCCGTGCTGAACGTCCTGACCTCAGCGAGAGGCCGTGCTGGACGTCCTGACCTCAGCGAGAGGCCATGCTGGACGTCCTGACCTCAGCGAGAGGCCGTGCTGGACGTCCTGACCTCAGCAAGAGGCCGTGCTGGACGTGCTGACCTCAGCGAGAGGCCGTGCTGGACGTGCTGACCTCAGCGAGAGGCCGTGCTGGACGTGCTGACCTCAGCGAGAGGCCGTGCTGGACGTGCTGACCTCAGCGAGAGGCCGTGCTGGACGTGCTGACCTCAGCGAGGCCGTGCTGGACGTGCTGACCTCAGCGAGAGGCCGTGCTGGACGTCCTGACCTCAGCGAGAGGCCGTGCTGGACGTCCTGACCTCAGCGAGAGGCCGTGCTGGACGTCCTGACCTCAGCGAGAGGCCGTGCTGGACGTCCTGACCTCAGCGAGAGGCCGTGCTGGACGTCCTGACCTCAGCGAGAGGCCGTGCTGGACGTGCTGACCTCAGCGAGAGGCCGTGCTGGACGTGCTGACCTCAGCGAGAGGCCGTGCTGGACGTCCTGACCTCAGCAAGAGGCCGTGCTGGACGTCCTGACCTCAGCGAGAGGCCATGCTGGACGTCCTGACCTCAGCGAGAGCCATGCTGGACGTCCTGACCTCAGCGAGAGGCCATGCTGGACGTCCTGACCTCAGCGAGAGGCCGTGCTGGACGTCCTGACCTCAGTGAGAGGCCATGCTGGACGTCCTGACCTCAGCGAGAGGCCGTGCTGGACGTGCTGACCTCAGCGAGAGGCCGTGCTGGACGTGCTGACCTCAGCGAGAGACCGTGCTGGACGTGCTGACCTCAGCGAGAGGCCGTGCTGGACGTCCTGACCTCAGCGAGAGGCCGTGCTGGACGTCCTGACCTCAGCGAGAGGCCGTGCTGGACGTCCTGACCTCAGCGAGAGGCCGTGCTGGACGTCCTGACCTCAGTGAGAGGCCATGCTGGACGTCCTGACCTCAGCGAGAGGCCGTGCTGGACGTCCTGACCTCAGCGAGAGGCCGTGCTGGACGTCCTGACCTCAGCGAGAGGCCTTGCTGGAGGTCCTGACCTCAGCGAGAGGCCATGCTGGACGTCCTGACCTCAGTGAGAGGCCATGCTGGACGTCCTGACCTCAGCGAGAGGCCGTGCTGGACGTCCTGACCTCAGCGAGAGGCCGTGCTGGACGTCCTGACCTCAGCGAGAGGCCGTGCTGGACGTCCTGACCTCAGCGAGAGGCCGTGCTGGACGTCCTGACCTCAGCGAGAGGCCGTGCTGGACGTCCTGACCTCAGCGAGAGGCCGTGCTGGACGTCCTGACCTCAGCGAGAGGCCGTGCTGGACGTCCTGACCTCAGCGAGAGGCCGTGCTGGACGTCCTGACCTCAGCGAGAGGCCGTGCTGGACGTCCTGACCTCAGCGAGAGGCCGTGCTGGACGTCCTGACCTCAGCGAGAGGCCGTGCTGGACGTCCTGACCTCAGCGAGAGGCCGTGCTGGACGTCCTGACCTCAGCGAGAGGCCGTGCTGGACGTCCTGACCTCAGCGAGAGGCCGTGCTGGACGTCCTGACCTCAGCGAGAGGCCGTGCTGGACGTCCTGACCTCAGCGAGAGGCCATGCTGGACGTCCTGACCTCAGCGAGAGGCCATGCTGGACGTCCTGACCTCAGTGAGAGGCCATGCTGGACGTCCTGACCTCAGCGAGAGGCCGTGCTGGACGTCCTGACCTCAGCGAGAGGCCGTGCTGGACGTCCTGACCTCAGCGAGAGGCCGTGCTGGACGTGCTGACCTCAGCGAGAGGCCGTGCTGGACGTCCTGACCTCAGCGAGAGGCCGTGCTGGACGTCCTGACCTCAGCGAGAGGCCGTGCTGGACGTCCTGACCTCAGCGAGAGGCCGTGCTGGACGTCCTGACCTCAGCGAGAGGCCGTGCTGGACGTCCTGACCTCAGCGAGAGGCCGTGCTGGACGTGCTGACCTCAGCGAGAGGCCGTGCTGGACGTGCTGACCTCAGCGAGAGGCCGTGCTGGACGTCCTGACCTCAGCAAGAGGCCGTGCTGGACGTCCTGACCTCAGCGAGAGGCCATGCTGGACGTCCTGACCTCAGCGAGAGGCCATGCTGGACGTCCTGACCTCAGCGAGAGGCCATGCTGGACGTCCTGACCTCAGCGAGAGGCCGTGCTGGACGTCCTGACCTCAGTGAGAGGCCATGCTGGACATCCTGACCTCAGCGAGAGGCCGTGCTGGACGTGCTGACCTCAGCGAGAGGCCGTGCTGGACGTGCTGACCTCAGCGAGAGACCGTGCTGGACGTGCTGACCTCAGCGAGAGGCCGTGCTGGACGTCCTGACCTCAGCGAGAGGCCGTGCTGGACGTCCTGACCTCAGCGAGAGGCCGTGCTGGACGTCCTGACCTCAGCGAGAGGCCGTGTTGGACGTCCTGACCTCAGTGAGAGGCCATGCTGGACGTCCTGACCTCAGCGAGAGGCCGTGCTGGACGTCCTGACCTCAGCGAGAGGCCGTGCTGGACGTCCTGACCTCAGCGAGAGGCCATGCTGGACGTCCTGACCTCAGCGAGAGGCCATGCTGGACGTCCTGACCTCAGTGAGAGGCCATGCTGGACGTCCTGACCTCAGCGAGAGGCCGTGCTGGACGTCCTGACCTCAGCGAGAGGCCGTGCTGGACGTCCTGACCTCAGCGAGAGGCCGTGCTGGACGTCCTGACCTCAGCGAGAGGCCGTGCTGGACGTCCTGACCTCAGCGAGAGGCCGTGCTGGACGTCCTGACCTCAGCGAGAGGCCGTGCTGGACGTCCTGACCTCAGCGAGAGGCCGTGCTGGACGTCCTGACCTCAGCGAGAGGCCGTGCTGGACGTCCTGACCTCAGCGAGAGGCCGTGCTGGACGTCCTGACCTCAGCGAGGGCCGTGCTGGACGTCCTGACCTCAGCGAGAGGCCGTGCTGGACGTCCTGACCTCCACAATAACTCCTCATTAGCACTACAAGTCCTGTGAATGTATCGGCTGCTTTATTAGCCACAGAGTTCGGTACACCTTGTTTAAGGCTTCGTTAATTGGCTGGTTGGAGCGCCGAGGCTACTTTTTTTTTTTAAAACACACGGGCCGTCTCCCATTGTGGTATGGTGACCCAAAGAGAGGAAATCCATTCACCATCATTCACTCTAACCCTCTCTTACCAGAAGTGCGCTAATATCACAGTTCAGATGACCTTCCGAAGTTCAACATCCTCACCTATCTGTTCTTAATTATTGGGGTTAACCCTCTCTTTGCCCCCTCCACAGCCGGTCCTAGATCAGACCTGGTTCCTGGCATGAGCAGTCAGGGTTTTGGTGCTAACTGGATGCAGTCAAACACAGCCAGGCTGAACAGGAACTAAGTTGAGGAACTTATCCAGTTCCCTCTTGAAGACTGCTAGGGGTGCGTTGGTTATTTCGCCGTATGTACAAAGGGAGAGCGTTGAAAAGTCTTGGTCCTTGTAAACTTTGAGTTCTCTCTTAGTGGACTCATTATACTTCAGCTTGTCATTTTGGGTGTTTTCTACCGTCTGTCAAGCCGCTTGCTCTCGTAGCGAGTAGATAGAGGTGTGTCGGAAATGTCCTAAAGAGGAGTGGGTCAAGTTGTCAACCAGTTGTCAGGGACTTGGGTGGTCAGGTTGTCAACCTGTTGTCAGGGACTTGGGTGGTCAGGTTGTCAACCAGGTGTCAGGGACTTGGGTGGTCAGGTTGTCGACCTGTTGTCAGGGACTTGGGTGGTCAGGTTGTCAACCTGTTGTCAGGGACTTGGGTGGTCAGATTGTCAACCTGTTGTCAGGGACTTGGGTGGTCAGGTTGTCAACCAGGTGTCAGGGACTTGGGTGGTCAGGTTGTCAACCAGGTGTCAGGGACTTGGGTGGTCAGGTTGTCGACCTGTTGTCAGGGACATCTTAAAAATAAATTGAAAATAACTGTGATATTGATGCTGCCTCACAACACACCAACTGTTTATATAGTTTTAACACCGAAGACAACATTCAATCCTACCTTTTATCTTTGTTAGGCCTGAAGAAGGATGGCAGGAATGGAGATGAGAAAGACTGGAATTGGAGAGAACAGTGAAAACGATGGGTAGGCAGGAAGAGAGAGGTAAGAAAAATGAAGTAGCTTGACCACTTTGGGCAGGTTTTATGGTAGTGGTTTTTGTCACCCAGTGGCGAGTAGGTATCTGATCCCATCCTTTGTGCCTTCCTTGATGCTGTCTTTGGTAAGTAACAACTAATTCAACCCTTTGTCAGTCGATGCACTGACGTTAACTTATAATAGGCATAATTTTAACCAGTGTTTTGCCGGCATAATAACCTAATTAACTTGAAAGTGGAATCGGGATTGCGGGGGCCGTCGATCATAGTGTGGAAATTGTTCTGTTGGTCTGTTATTATGTCAGGTGTAGCATCGTGTGCTACACCAGGCCCTTGTGAGGGGGTCAGCTCGACGTTGATCGAATATTTCCCTTCAGTTTACTGGCTGATTTCAGGGGAGTCACCGCGCCCACGGCCCGATCCCAGCCTAGGCCTCCTGGTTGATGGCGTAGTCAGTAAAGTTGCTGGTGGTAGCCGCAAAGCACTTCAGCTTCTCAAGACCTAACTTGAAGACTTTATCAATTGTTTGCTTCTGTCTACCGCTTGCTGTGTTATGCTAGGATTATTATTTGTTAGCGTGATGTTGCTCGGGAAGATACTGGAGGCATAGTTGATGAGAAAAATAAATGTTCATCACCTAGGTATCGTTAGTGTCGATAAATGCACCTAAGAGCTGCACATGTCTTACGCATCAAGTTGTATGTATTGTATATCATTTAAAATGTTTCCTCGTCCTCTTAATAACAAACAACATTTGACTGTTGTAAAGACAGTTATATGGGCAACTGATAAAGGTTCCTTAACAGTGAGAATCTCGCTTGGTTTTTGTACAACACTCAGAAGCTGCCACTTTTCTCCTCTCAGAACTTCTAATTATCTTTGTCTTATATTCATAATTTTTCGTTGTAGTATATTATAACTGGTTATTTTTTAATTGATAGAGAACAACCTAACCTAACTTAACCAGCCGAGAAATTTGCTGAAAGCGTTTGCGAGAAAAAGCACATTGATTTTTATAAGGGTTAAGAGGATGAGTTGTTCCTGGTAGGGGCGTCCTGAGGCAGTGCTAAACGCACGAAACCCACGATAATGCTTATTTATATCAAATCTTCTTTCCTTTTTGGCTCTTACTTCTTAATGGCACTTTTTAGTTTAATTTTCGTTTTCATGAAGAACAAGAGTCACAATACCGTGTCTGGAACAACACACATCTGACACAGAAATTAGAAATATAAACTGGACGGCATTTTGGCTCGTGGGGAAATCTGCATGAATGCATACACATAGAATGCATACACATAGAATGCATACACATAGAATGCATACATATAGAATGCATACACATAGAACTCCTTTACTTTAAAGATGTTCTATGTGTATGTATTTGTGTTCGCTTCCTTCTAGTTGTTGGCAGTTATTTGTTTACCTTTCTACTGCATAAACACTCGTAATGATGGCGGTCACCTTGTTGTTTGTGTATGATGGACGTGGTGCAGGATGACCAACGTAAATGTTCCATACACGTGTATTTGATCAATACCACTCGTTTGTGGTTACAATAATATATATATGCTGCTCGTGGACTAGTACACCAAACAGGGATGAGAATGAAATTAGCTTAGAGGCTCCCACAACACAGTATGTCCTCGGATGGCGGTAAAACAGCTAGCTCTGCTGGCTGCACCATTCTTGTAGGATTGGGTGGTCATGTGCTTTAAGGCGTCATGTAGTTCTGGCTCACCATGAGGCGGGCCAGTACAACATGGGTTCGAGTCCTTGGCTAGTGCAGTGTTGTTATTGATCAATACCACTCGTGTATATATATATATATATATATATATATATATATATATATATATATATATATATACATATATATATAATTTCTAAAGCAGATCAAAGTTATAATCAGCAAAAATCTACTCATGAACAAATTAATAAGTTGAGTGCTACAGGGCACTGTCCTGGCGCCTTTACTGTTTCTCATCCTCGTGGCAAACACGAAAAACATCGTCTTATCCTTTGCTGACCATACTAAAATTAAAATCAACCCCTCCTCACAAACCACAGATTTTATGTGCCTTTTCGGCGATATGTTCCTCTTGACGTTCACCCCAGTCCCTTGTGACCCTAGACCTTGAACCTTGACCTTGAACTTGCTTGAGTTGGATTCCAAAAACCACTTGTTTGACCACCCTCGCAATTCTTTGAATTTTTCCCCCACCTTCCATAGTCTATCCCTGTTCTGGACCTTTGTTGTTCTCTGATGGGCTGCACATCCGCAAAACTTAATGCATAAGATTCACTTCCATTTGGCAGATCATTTATGTATATTAAGAATATCGGTGATCCCAGTAATAATCCACGGGGAACCCCCTTATTACCCTACCTGGAGGGTGTTCCGGGGGTCTCCGCCCCGCTGCTCAGTCCTTGACCAGCCTCCCGGTGGATCAGGGCCTGACAGGCTGTTACTGCTGGCCGCACGTAGTCCAATGTACGAACCACAGCCCGGCTGATCGGGTACTGACTTTAGGTATCTTGAAGGCAGCCAGGGGTCTGTTGGTAATTTCCCAGGACAATTCTGACACTTGATCCCGTTACTTCAATCACTGTCGCGTGTTCAGTAGTTATCCCTTGATCCATTGCAGCGATTTTAATCCTTGTCTTGTCTACTTACGAAAATAACCCGCACGCAGGAGGAGCTTACCACGACATTTCGGTCCTACTGTGACTATTTACAAATTCACACTGTGACTTTGTAAATGGTCCAAGTCGGACCGAAACGTCGTCATAAGCTCCTCTCTCCTGTGTGTGGGTTATTTGTGTATTGTTCCAGTCACGGTATTGTGCCTTTTTGTTCTTTCTTGTTTACTTGTTTGTAGATGAGTTTCTTGTGAGGGACTTGATCAAGTGTTTTCCTGTAGTTCATGGATGATGTTATTGATCCTCTCCTGTTGGTCCTCCTTTGTCTCACTTATCTTCTTATACAACTTAAGTAGATCTTTAAGGTATGATCTGTTGCACCTACGTTGCACCTATGTTGCACCTACGTTGCACCTATGTTGCACCTATGTTGCACCTACGTTGATGCTAATGTCCTCTCGATGAAGCACCTACTTCTACTATTATTTTTACTACTACTGTTACTAATGACTACAACTATTACTATTGTTACTACAGCTGTTTCTGTTTTTAATGTTACTACTACTATTTCTATTATTATTACTACTACTACTACTTTTACTACTACTGCTACTTTTACTACTACTACTACTACTTTTACTACTACTACTACTTTTACTACTACTACTACTACAACTAATAATAATAATAATAAATAATGAAAAATGAAATACCTATGGATAATTTTCCGAAGGTATATTGAGCATTGTGCTGCCAGTCTTCCAGATTATATTTGACAGTCCATTGGACACGCGTCAAAGATAACATATAATATAGTGCATCTTACCTTGCTCCTTGCTTGTGTGTCTGTGTGTACATTTGTACTCGCCTAGTTGTGTTTGCAGGGGGTCGATTCATGGAGCCTGGCCCGGCCTTCTAGCTCGTATCTACCTCTTTTACGTGCTTGTGTTGGCGGGGATGTGGATGTAGCTCTTGGACCTCACCTCTTAACCACTAGGTTCCCTCGAGTTATAAGGATTTATAGTATCTTTTTTGTTGATTGATTTGAAATGAATACAGAGAGCGTGTTAGAGGCAGTGACCACGTGATGAGTGCCTCTGTGTATAACATACATTCCATCTATATAACACAAAGAGGTATTCTTCACATTCATCACACGCAAGTGCCAGGAGAAGGTGCTCATCGCTGGTACCAAAGCCGTTTTCATGAGAAAACTGATCTTGTACCTTTGTAGCACAGCGTTGAAGATTTCCTGGTAATCTATACAGATGGGAGTGATTGAACGGTACTCTAATGGATCCAATTATTTTTTCGTATTACTGTAATGTTGATCGTCTTCCAGGCACCTGGGAATCTCCCATATTATGCCACTTTTCACAGGAATTTAAGTCATCTCGAGTGCAAGTATCTGAGAGAGGTTTCTCAAACCTTAATGACACCTAAGTTCCCCCGTTTTCTAATAACATGTTTATGTTTTCACTATAATCTACCTTGTCCATAATTACTATCACATTTACTTTATCCGTTTCCTAAGGTGAAGTCCAGGATCTTTCCTTAATTCATGGTATAACTTAACAAATCTTTGATGACAATTATTGTTGCAGAGGTGTGAGCACAACAAATGCGATAGTAAATATGGACAAGGTAGATTATAGTGGAAAAATAAACATGTTATTAGAAGACGGGGGAACTTAGGTGCCTCTTAATGACACAATTCGTGGATCGACTCTACCAGCTGGGAACACAGAGTTGACTCCCTCACTATTGAAGGTACTGCCTGCAAAAACAGAAATGCAGTATAATTCCATCGTTTATTGAGAACGTTTCGCCCACACTGGCCATTATGAAATCTCAAACTGATCTGTTTGTGACTTGATAAAAGCCATCTGTGTGGGCGAAACGTTTTCAGTAAAAAATCACATTATATTTGTGCCCTCTTACATAGTGTCGATATTTTATAATATATCTCTGCGCGCGCGCGCGCGCGCACACCCACCCACACACACACACACCCACACACACACACACACACACACACACACACACACACACACACGCTCTTACACGCTAATTTCATCGTTGTTAACGGAGTGAAGGAAGACTTCGACATTACCCTGATGATTCTCCACCACCTTATTAGTAGTCCCTTGAGGGGCTGGATGGTATCAGAGATCCTGTATTGCCCTATCATTAGTCCCTTGAGGGGCTGGATGGTATCAGAGATCCTGTATTGCCCTATCATTAGTCCCTTGAGGGGGGCTGGATGGTGTCTGTACAGGAAATACACTTGATCTTTGGTTAACCTGCAGCTAGATGATTCAAGATGGTGTCAGCCTGGCTAGGCTTCTTTATTACTTCTTTAATGTAAAACTGCCTTCTTCTTCCATATTTAAGAGTCAGACCTTGTCTACCCTGTCTGTGCTCGTAGTATTCTGTATGTCGTAGTGACGTCTCCTCTTAATCTTACAATGACTTGATTTGCTTCATAGTTCTTGCCTCTCAGTTATGGTAGCAGTAGAGTCAGACTAAGTATTTTTGAGCATCATGTTGCGTCTTGCAATACAACACACGTGTGGCATATGGCAACAGTAACACACGTGTGGTGAAGAAACACTGGAAGGAATCTTCGTTAAGGGTTCGGTAATACAGCATTTTTCAGTCTAATTTACTCTGTTGGTGTGTGTGTGTGTGTGTGTGTGTGTGTGTGTAAGAGAGAGAGAGAGAGAGAGAGAGAGAGAGAGAGAGAGAGTGAGTGAGTCAGTGAGTGAGTGAGTGAGTCAGTGAGTCAGTCAGTGAGTCAGTGAGTGAGTGAGTCAGTCAGTGAGTGAGTCAGTCAGTGAGTCAGTCAGTGAGTCAGTCAGTGAGTCAGTCAGTGAGTCAGTCAGTGAGTCAGTCAGTGAGTCAGTCAGTGAGTCAGTCAGTGAGTCAGTCAGTGAGTCAGTCAGTGAGTCAGTCAGTGAGTCAGTCAGTGAGTCAGTCAGTGAGTCAGTCAGTCTGTCTGTCTGTCTGTCTGTCTTGTGTGCTTCACGTAACAAGTTTGGTTGCATGGATAATCTGAGGCTCTTGTTTGTGTTCGTGTCAATGAGCAGCTTCCCTCCCAGGTGGTAATTACCAGGGTGCCTGTAATTGCCTGGGTACCCCCACGGCTCGGTCCCAGACCAGACCGCCCGGTGGACACCTGGAGAGGGTTTCGGGGGTCAGCGCCCCCGCGGCTCGGTCTAAGACCAGGCCTCGTGGTGGATCAGGGTCTGATCAACCAGGCTGTTACTGCTGGCTACACGCAAATTGACGTACGAACCACAGCTCGGCTGGTCAGGTACTGACTTTAGGTGCCTTCTCAGTGCCTTCTTGAAGACAACCAGGGGTCTTATTTTTAATCCCCCTTATGTATGCTGGGAGGCAGTTGAACAGTCTTGGGCCCCGGACACTTAGTGTTATCTCTCAGTGTACTCGTGGCGCCCCTGCTTTCAATATGGGAATGTTGCATCTCCTGCCGAGTCTTTTGCTTTCGTATGGAGTGATTTTTGTGTCCAAGTTTGGTACTAATCGCTCTAGCATTTTCCAAGTGTATATTATCATGTATCTCTCTCGCCTGCGTTCCAGGGAATACAAATCAAGGGCCTTCAACCGTTCCCAGTAATTTAGATGCCTTATCGTAGTTTGTGTCGTGAAAGTTCTTTATACACTCTCTAGGTCAGCAATTTCGCTTGCCTTGAAGGGGGCAGTTAGTGTACAGCAGTATTCCAGCCTAGAGAGAACAAGCGATTTGAAGAGAATCATCATGGGCTTGGCGTCTCTAGTTTTGAAGGTTCTCATTATCCATCCTATCATTTTCCTAGCAGATGCGGTAGATACATTGTTGTTGTCTTTGAAGGCGAGATCCTGGAGTCTACCTGGAAGGTATTCCGGGGGTCAACGCCCCCGCGGCCCGGTCCACGACCAGGCCTCCCGGTTAATCAGGGCATGATCAATGAGGCTGTTACTGCTGGCCGCACGCAGTCCAACGTACGAACCACAGCCCGGCTGATCAGGCACTGACTTTAGGTATCTGTCCAGCTCCTCTTGAAAACAACCAGAGGTCTGTTGGTAATGCCCTCATGGCTGGTGGGAGGCTGTTGAACAGTCTTGGCCCCAGGACATTTATTGCGTTTTCTCTTAGTGTACCAGTGACGCCCCTACCTTTCACTGGGGTACGTTGCACGCCTGCCAAGTCTTTTGCTTTCGTAGGGAGTGATTTCTGTGTGCATATTGAAACCAGTCCTCCAGAATCTTCCAGGTGTAGATTATGATATATCTCTCCCTGCGCTCCAGTGAGTACAAGTCAAGTGCTTCCAGGCGTTCCCAGTAGTTAAGGTGTTTGATGGAACTTATACGTGCAGTAAAGGTTCTCTGTACATTCTCTAGATCTACAATTTCACCTGCCTTGAATGGGGATGTTAATGTACAGCAGTATTCTAGCCTAGAGAGAACAAGTGATTTAAAACGATCAGCATTGGCTTGGCATCTCTTATTTTGAATGTTCTCATTATCCATCCTATCAGTTTCCTCGCAGATGTGATAGTGGCATTGTTGTGGTCCTTAAAGGTGAGGTCTTCGGACATTACCACTCCAGGTCCTTCACATTACTTTTCCACTCTAGTGGGATTAGAGTTTGTAATATACTCAGTCCAAGTTATTTTTTCCCTCAGTTTTCCATAACGGAGTGTTGGAATTTTCTTCATTGAACATCATATTGTTCTTGTTGCCCACTGGAAAACTTGGTTTATATCTTCTTGGAGATTTGCCGTGTCCTCAGTGGATGACACTCTCATGAGACCCTTAGTATCATCTGCAAAGGATGATACTGTGCTATGGTTTACATCTCTGTCTATGTCTGATATGGGGATGAGGAACAGGATAGGTGCGAGTACTGTGCCTTGTGGGACAGAGCTCTTCACTATGGCAGCTCCGATTTAACTGTTTACCACTACTTTTGTGTTCGATTGGTTAGGAGTTGAAGATCCATCTGCCTACTTTGCCAGTTATCCCTTTAGCACGCTTTTTGTGTGCTATTACACCATATCGCACTTGTCAAAGGCTTTTGCAAAATCTGTGTATACTATATCTGCATTCTGTTTGTTTTCCAGAGCATCTAAGACCATATTATAGTGGTCCAGTAATTGCGAGAGGCAGGAGCGATCTGCTCTGAAACCATGTTGCCCTGGATTGTGCAATTTTTGGGAGTCCAGGTGGTTTGCCATCCTGTTTCTTAGAACTTTTCAAAAAATTTTATGATATGGGACGTTAAAGCTATTGGTCTATAGTTCTTATCTACTGCTTTGCTGCCACCTTTATGGAGTGGGGCTATATCCGTTGTTTTTAGTGACTGTGGAATCTCACCTGTGTCTATGCTCCTTCTACATAGTATACTTAGGGCCTGTGAGAGAGGTTTCTTACAGTTCTTAATGAACACAGAGTTCCACGAGTCTGGGTCTGGGGCTGAGTGCATGGGCATGTGTCAATGGCTTTTCAAAGTCTAGAGGAGTTAGGTTATGTCAGAAATTTGGCATACTTTGGCAGGGTTTTGAGGCTCATTCATGAAAAAAATTGTTTGGATTGTCTATCTTTAGACGGATTAGTAGTTCGCTGAACACAGAGTCATATTGAGATTTCAGTATCTCACTATTTCTTTTGTTGTCATCTGTGTAGGATCCGTCGTGTCTGAGCAATGGCTCTATATTAGAAGTGGTTTTGCCTTGTTTTTGGCATATGATAAATATTTCGAATTCCTTTCAATTTCACTAATCGCTTTTAGCTCTAGTCTCTCCTGGATCCTGTATGAGTCCTTTAACTGTAGCTCAATATTTTCCACTTCCCTGGTTAGTGCTTCCTTCCGTGTATCAGATAGTCCGGCATTCTTGACGAGCTCAGTGATTCTTCGTCTTTCCTGTAGAGGAGTGTTCTCTCTCTCTCTCCAGTTTACTTCTTTCTTCTTTTTTCGTAGAGGAATATGCCTTGAACATACTACAGCTACCAGGTGGTTGATCTTTTCAAGGCACTGGTTAGGGTCCATGTAATTCAAGATATCTTCCCAACATGTTTCATTTAGGGCATAGTTTACCAGATCCCAGTTGATGTTCTTGTTGTTGAAGTTGAATTTGGTGAAGGTACCCTCATAGCTATATGCGTTTTGCTGATCAGGACTCCTGTGCATGTACGTCTGACTTCGATTAGATTGTGATCAGAATTTGTTGTTTTAATATTGTTATGTTTCTTACCAGGTCCTCATTATTTGTGAAGATAAGGTCTAGTGTGTTCTCTAGTCTCGTTGGCTCCACTATCTGCTGATTTAGGTGTGTTTGTTGCAGAAATTTAGCAGCTCATGTGTGTGTGACTTTCATCTGAGCTGCCTCCAGGGATTATTTCTGCTACAACATTATTTGCTATATTCTTCCATTTTGGATGTCTAAGATTGAAGTCACCAAGCAGTAAGATGTTTGGGGATGGGGCTGAAGGTTTTCCAGACAGGAGTCAATTTTTGTTAGTTGTTCTTTTGAACTGTTGGGAAGTTGCATCTGGTGGCTTATATACAAGTACAATGACTAAGTTTTGGTTCTCGATTTTATTGTCAGAACTTCAACTACATCATTTGTGATGTTCAGTATCTCTGTGCAAATGAGCGACTCTTCGACATACAAGCCACATCCCCTTGTTGTCTGTTCTTTCTGTCGCATCTGAAAAGGTTGTACCCAGGTATCCATATTTCACTGTCAAAGTAATCTTTTGCGTGGGTCTCTGTGAAGGCTGCAAACACTGCATTTGACTCCCCTAGAAGTCCACTAATGAAAGATATTTTGTTGTTGGTAGATGGCTTAAGGCCCTGTATATTAGCAAATATAAATGAGGTTATGTTGCATATTTGTTGGGGGGATTTCATTGTTGGCATCAGTAGTTGTGAGTCCGGAGGGCCACTGGCTGTGCCTCCAGTCTAACAAGGCTCCAAGGTGGTGGACTATTTTGGTTATCTCTTTCCATTTTCTTTCTTCTTTCTACCACTAAAAATCACTTGGGGTGGGGTTGTCATAGCTACCATAACTACTATGCTTTGTTGTATGGGGTATGTGCCTCCTGGTCCCTTTTAGGTGGTATGCGGGGCAATTGGTATTGTAACATTGTTTTTCAAGGATTGAAGAATGACACATCTCAGGGTGGAAGAATTTGAAAGAGGTGGAACGACACTCCTTTAGACAGGAGGTCGCGGCATTTTTTAGGATGCTCAAAGTTGCATGCCTAATTCGCTTTCCCTGATATTCCATGTTTACAGATGCCCCAAACATAGAATTTGCACCATGTGTTAAGCAGCCCACTAAATGACAGCAACGTGGAGAATGCAGAAACATTTTTCACTCCAGCAGAAGGCCGCGCAGACCAACTGACTAGTCCCATATATTTCGATAAAGAAATGCCCACTCAATCAGCACCTGGACCAGAGTCATGGAATGCCCTATTTATAAAAAAAAGTTCAAAGTACCACTAGCACGAATCCTTAGTATTCTTTGGAAAAAAAGCCTAGATCTAGGTGAAATACCGGAGACCTTAAAGGGAGGTAGTAGAGCACTAGCTAAAAATTACAGACCAGTAGCCCTAACTTCCCACATCATAATAAGCTTCGAAAGAGTGATGAGATGGCAGATTATAATTTTCATGGAACAGAACAATGGGCATAACCCAAACCAGCATGGCTTTAGAGCAGAACGATCATGCCTGTCACAGCTGCTGAACCACCATGACAGAATTACGGAGGCGTTGGAAGGCAAACAAAACGCTGATGTGATATACACAGATTTTGCAAAGGCGTTTGACAAATGCGATCATGGTCCGTGATCAGGCATGCTAATATATACCTGGAAAGTCCTCGAGGGCCTGGTCACAAATCTGCACACTGCCATAACAATATACTGTAGTGAGAGATATGGGAGGAAGTATAAAATAAACCTAGTGAAAAGTAATGGTGCTGTAGGCACAAAAGGGAACGACATCAGTGGCCCCCAGATTATTCAGCATCTTGGCAGGAGTAATGTTTCAGAAACACTGCTTTAACAAGTGTGGAAGTCTTCAAAAGGAAGTTGGACAAGTATCTTCACCAGGTGCTGGATCGACAAGGCTAACACCAGACGAGCCTGGCCCATGACCGGGCTCCGGGTGTAGAAAGCCTCGAAACTAAATCAAAGGTATATTAAAGATATAAATGGATAAAACTTGAAGGTGAGGTCTGCACACTTCAGGTATCTTAACAGGGGTGAGAGAGAGACAGAAGTGTAGCATAACTAGCGTGGATGAAATGGCTGGTCTTGTTGACAAGCTGCGCAACAAGCTTTTATTGTGACTTTTCTCTCTAGAGCTTTTATCAAGTTGTTGATGTGATGAAGCTCTGCAGAGCTCTCTTCGAAGCTTGTGTAACTTGTGTTCTTGGCCTAAGGCCTATGTAGAATAAGGGTGCCGTAAGTACACTTAATCTACATCTGAGTTTTATCACAGAGCGTAGCTCTGATTCCTTAAATCAAGAGCTTGTCAGTATGAGTGAACTTCCTTGAAAGTGGAAGTCTTCAGAAGAGAAGCAGACAATGTCCATCAAGAGCGTCCTGATCACCTGTCTTGTGACGACCCATCAGGTGCTACCCCTCCACTTCCTTGGATCAAACCGGATTGCCTCCCTTTCCCAGTTTCCCAGGTAATGTACGTATATACTGAATGTAAGAAGACGTTTGTACGATTATCTTTCCCCTTACGTGTTCAGGAGACAGTCCTGTCAAATTTAAAAATAAAATACCAGGTTTCCATCTCACATTACTGGTGTGTGGTATGACTGGTGTGTGGTATGACCGGTGTGTGGTATGACTGGTGTGTGGTATGACCGGTGTGTGGTATGACCGGTGTGTGGTATGACCGGTGTGTGGTATGAAAGGTGTGTGGTATGACTGGTGTGTGGTATGACTGGTGTGTGGTATGACTGGTGTGTGGTATTACTGGTGTGTGGTATTACTGGTGTGTGGTATGACCGGTGTGTGGTATGACCGGTGTGTGGTATGACTGGTGTGTGGTATGACTGGTGTGTGGTATGACCGGTGTGTGGTATGACCGGTGTGTGGTATGACTGGTGTGTGGTATGACCGGTGTGTGGTATGACCGGTGTGTGGTATGACTGGTGTGTGGTATGACCGTGTGTGGTATGACCGGTGTGTTTATGACCGTGTGTGGTATGACTGGTGTGGTATGACCGGTGTGTTGTATGACCGGTGTGTGGTATGACTGGTGTGTGGTGTGGTATGACTGGTGTGTGGTGTGGTATGACCGGTGTGTGGTATGACCGGTGTGTGGTATGACGTGTGTGGTATGACCGGTGTGTGGTTTGACCGGTGCGTGGTATGACCGGTGTGTGGTATGACCGGTGTGTGGTGTATGGTATGACCGGTGTGTGGTATGACCGGTGTGTGGTATGACCGGTGTGTGGTATGACTGGTGTGTGTTATGACTGGTGTGTGGTATGACCGGTGTGTGGTATGACTGGTGTGTGGTATGACCGGTGTGTTTTTGACCGGTGCGTGGTATGACCGGTGTGTGGTATGACCGGTGTGTGGTATGACCGGTGTGTGGTATGACTGGTGTGTGGTATGGCCGGTGTGTTATATGACTGGTGTGTGGTATGACTGGTGCGTGGTATGACTGGTGCGTGGTATGACCGGTGTGTGGTATGACCGGTGTGTGGTATGACTGGTGTGTGGTATGACCGGTGTTTTTGACCGTGCGTGGTATGACCGGTGTGTGGTATGACCGTGTGTGGTATGACCGGTGTGTGGTATGACTGGTGTGTGGTATGGCCGGTGTGTTATATGACTGGTGTGTGGTATGACCGGTGTGTGGTATGACTGGTGCGTGGTATGACCGGTGTGTGGTATGACCGGTGTGTGGTATGACCGGTGTGTGGTATGACTGGTGTGTGGTATGACTGGTGCGTGGTATGACCGGTGTGTGGTATGATTGGTGTGTGGTATGACTGGTGCGTGGTATGACCGGTGTGTGGTATGACCGGTGTGTGGTATGACCGGTGTGTTGTATGACCGGTGTGTGGTATGACTGGTGTGTGGTATGACCGGTGTGTGGTATGACCGGTGTGTGGTATGACTGGTGTGTGGTATGACTGGTGTGTGGTATGACTGGTGTGTGGTATGACTGATGTGTGGTATGACTGATGTGTGGTATGACCAATGTGTGGTATGACTGGTATGTGGTATGACCGGTGTGGTATGACTGGTGTGTATGACCGGTGTGTGGTATGACTGGTGTGTGGTATGACTGGTGTGTGGTATGACCGGTGTGTGGTATGACCAGTGTGTGGTATGACCGGTGTGTGGTATGACTGGTGTGTGTATGACTGGTGTGTGGTATGACTGGTGTGTGGTATGACCGGTGTGTGGTATGACTGGTGTGTGGTATGACTGGTGCGTGGTATGACTGGTGCGTGGTATGTCCGGTGTGTGGTATGTCCGGTGTGTGGTATGACCGGTGCGTGGTATGACCGGTGCGTGGTATTACTGGTGCGTGGTATGACCGGTGCGTGGTATTACTGGTGCGTGGTATGACCGGTGCGTGGTATGACCGGTGCGTGGTATGACCGGTGCGTGGTATGACCGGTGTGTGGTATGACCGGTGTGTGGTATTGGTGCGTGATATGACCGGTGCGTGGTATGACCGGTGTGTGGTATGACTGGTGCGTGGTATGACCTGTGCGTGGTATGACCTGTGCGTGGTATGACCGGTGCGTGGTATGACCGGTGTGTGGTATGACCGGTATGTGGTATGACCGGTGCGTGGTATGACCGGTGTGTGGTATGACCGGTGCGTGGTATGACCGGTGTGTGGTATGACCGGTGCGTGGTATGACCGGTGCGTGGTATGACCGGTGTGTTGTATGACCGGTGGTGGTACGACCGGTGCGTGGTATGACCGGTGTGTGGTATGACCGGTGTGTGGTATGACCGGTGTGTGGTATGACCGGTGCGTGGTATGATCGGTGCGTGGTATGACCGGTGCGTGGTATGACCGGTGCGTGGTATGACTGGTGCGTGGTATGACCGGTGCGTGGTATGATCGGTGCATGGTATGACCGGTGCGTGGTATGACTGGTGCGTGGTATGACCGGTGTGGGTATGACTGGTGTGTGGTACGACCGGTGCGTGGTATGACCGGTGTGTGGTATGACCGGTGTTTGGTATGACCAGTGTGTGGTATGACCGGTGCGTGGTATGATCGGTGCATGGTATGACCGGTGCGTGGTATGACTGGTGCGTGGTATGACCGGTGCGTGGTATGACCGGTGTGTGGTATGACCTGTGCGTGGTGTAAAAACTGGTTATCAATAAGTGAAAAGATAAACGTTCATGAAGGTGGTAGGTGGCTGCTCAGGTGACCTGTCTAGACGTTGTGTGCTTCACCTAGCAAGTGTGTGGCTGCATGTGTACTCCGAGGCGACCACCACCTCACCTGCCTACCCAGGAGACGATCATTGGGGAGGGGGGATGTTTACACTCTTAACTTCCTTCCCAAAGGGATTGGGAGGGGAGGTCGTAAGGAAATAGTGTTTATTTTCAGCTTCCTACAATAAGGGGAGGGTCGTGGAGGGGGGAATGTTTACATTCAGCTTTCTTCCTAGAAGAGTAGGGGGTCGTAGGGTAAAGTGTTTACCTTCTCATCGGAGATCACATGCAGGTGGTAGGCACGTTTGCCCTCACCTCCCTTCTCTTATTTTAGTTTGACTTTAATATCTCCTAGATTATTTATACATTTGCAGCTAAAATACTGTAAAAGCAGTAGTTTGAGGTGCAGTTTGTGTGGCTCAGGAGTGTCGTAAAGTCCATCACGTCTGAGGTGCAGCTTGTGAGGTCAGAGTGTCGTATAGTCCACGTCTGAGGTGCAGCTTGTGAGGCTCAGGAGTGTCGTATAGTCCACGTCTGAGGTGCAGCTTGTAAGGCTCAGGAGTGTCATATAGTCCATGTCTGAGGTGCAGCTTGTGAGGCTCAGGAGTGTCATATAGTCCATGTCTGAGGTGCAGCTTGTGAGGCTCAGGAGTGTCATATAGTCCACGTCTGAGGTGCAGCTTGTAAGGCGTGTCGTATAGTCCACGTCTGTTGACGGTCTGCTACAAATCTTCCTCTTCTTTGTTTTTTTTCAGTGTAAATAAAAGTATAACACAGCACATCTTTTACTGGTGAAACACAGTTGCAGAGAGGAACTTCATTACGACGTTTCACCCGTTAAACTTTTCCTCTCTGCAGTTGTGTCTTATTCATTATTTGTCGACTGTTTCCATTGAAATCTTACGTAGGTCTGAGACCAGGATAATAAGATAAAATAAGATTTGCTTGTATTTTTAACCCGGATGGGTAGCCACCCAAGAAAGTTAGTGCGTCATGGAGGACTGTGTCTTATTTTCATGGGGGGGGGTGTCTTTCAGTCTTGTCCCCCAATTTGCGACCCCCACACCAGTCGACTAACACCAAGGGATGCGTAGGTGGGGGTGATACTCTTCCAGAACCATCACCAAGTAAACCATTGATTAGGTATGTACACTGTTACAATTGGTTTACCGCAGTTGAGGTGGTTTAATGTCTCGTGTACCCTGGTTAATACCTTAGATGGCGACTTTGTATCACTTTGTGTGGTGTTGTGGCCGGACACGGCAGCCAGATGTTATGCTACGCTGAATCATCCCAGCACATTGTTTTGACAGTGTCCTAGCTCATTCCTCATGTGTTTAGCGCTTCTTTTATTATTATAATAATAATAATTCCTCAGGTGCGCACCTAGTTGTCTCTAGTTTTAAAACATTTCACAACACAATAGCATTCTTACCTATTTTCTTTTATATTTCAAATCTGTATGTGACATAATGATGAAATGAGTTATTGTTTTCTTCTTCCCATGAACACGGTGGTTGTGGTACATAGTGTTTACGATGAGGTAACGTAGGAGCGGCTGCCTTACACTAGGGGGAAATAGGTACCTGTGAACAGTAGTGGAGGTAACGCACACGTGGTGTACCTGCTTGCGAGCATCGCCCCCGCCACCCGGTCTAGCACTAGGAAAGGCTAATAACTGGCTTTCTGAGTACAGATTGCACTTTGTGTATTCATAATAGCCTCCAGAATATCTTCAACGACAACTCTGCAAGTAAATTCAAGCTATGCCTGGAATTGATTGGCATAACTGAAGACAGTAAACCTATCGTCGTGTGACCCACACCAGAGTAGGTCACTCAAACTCTGTCTTCCATGCTCACGTTGTTCTCAACTCTGGTCATAATGGCCTGCTTGCTCTCTCTCTCTCTCTCTCTCTCTCTCTCTCTCTCCTCTCTCTCTCTCTCTCTCTCTCTCTCTCTCTCTCTCGTAATATTTTTTGTTCAGGTTTCTCTTGCTACGTTTGGAATTGCCATTAAATTTTGAAGGAAGATTAGTTCTAACGTATCTCATTTATTATTAGGATTTAACAACTTGTCTGAGTGTTTATGGAAGCATTGTGGTGAGTTGACAGCGTGTAGGTACCAGCTTACGAACTGACCACACAAACATTCTGCTCATTTTACTAATATAGCCTGAGTGAATTCTGGTCTCAGCTCAGGCTGACACTGTAGTCTCTCAGCTCAGGCTGACACTGAAGTCTCTCAGCTCAAGATGACACTATTGAAGTCTCTCAGCTCAAGCTGATACTACTGAAGTCTTCCAGCTTAGGCTGACGCTACTGAAGTATCAGCTCAGGCTATCAAGAGTTTAACAGTACACATGAAAGCCATCGTGTGTGATGGACCGTCACTGAAGCAATGCCAGCTTGTGTCTCCCTGGGTAACTGAAGCACTGCCAGCTTGTGTCTCCCTGCGTCACTGAAGCACTGCCAGCTTGTGTCTTCCTGCGTCACTGAAGCACTGCCAGCTTGTGTCTCCCTGCGTAACTCTCATATAAAATAGGGGGTGGCAGCACATTGCTGATGTATGCACTTTAGCTAAATAAAAAAAATAACGTTAATTGTACTGGTGCCTCCACTCACTGTCCCTGGTGATGTTACACTGCAGTGTGGCACTCACTGCCCCTGGTGGTTACACTGCAGTGTGGCACTCACTGCCCCTGGTGGTATTACACTGCAGTGTGGCACTCACTGCCCCTGGTGGTGTTACACTCCAGTGTGGCACTCACTGCCCCTGGTGGTGTTACACTACAGTGTGGCACTCACTGTCCCTGGTGGTGTTACACTACAGTGTGGCACTCACTGCCCCTGGTGGTGTTACACTGCAGTGTGGCACTCACTGCCCCTGGTGGTGTTACACTGCAGTGTGGCACTCACTGCCCCTGGTGGTGTTACACTGCAGTGTGGCACTCACTGCCCCTGGTGGTGTTACACTGCAGTGTGGCACTCACTGCCCCTGGTGGTGTTACACTGCAGTGTGGCACTCACTGCCCCTGGTGGTGTTACAATTCAGTGTGACACTCACTGTCCCTGGTGGTGTTACACTGTAGTGTGACACTGCCCCTGGAGGCGGTACACTGCAGTGTGTCAGTAAGTCACTGACCCTGCAGGCAGTATACTGCAGTGTGTCAGTAAGTCACTGCCCATGGAGGCGGAACACTGTAATGTGTCAGTAAGTCACTGACCCTGCAGGCAGTACACTGCACTATATATAGCTTGATCTCAGTAGTAATTGAGCGTCGCCCAGGTTGACGTAAGCTGCTTGTGTCAGTGTAAGAAACAGTAGCAGCAGCAGCATTGGTAAGCTGTTTGTGTCAGTGTAAGAAACAGTAGCAGCAGCAGCATTGGTAAGCTGTTTGTGTCAGTGTAAGAAACAGTAGCAGCAGCAGCATTGGTAAGCTGTTTGTGTCAGTGTAAAAAACAGTAGCAGCAGCAGCATTGGTAAGCTGCTTGTCAGTGTAAGAGGCAGTAGCAGCAGCAGCATTGGTAAGCTGTTTGTGTCAGTGTAAGTAGAGGCAGTAATAGGAAGACGCCTGAGGGTGGGAGTGTAAACAAACTCTCTTTCCCCTGTGTGTGTGTGTGTGTGTGTGTGTGTGTGCGCGTGTGTGTGTGTGTGTGTGTGTGTGTGTGTGTGTGTGTGTGTGTGTGTGTGTGTGTGTGTGTGTGTGTGTGTGTGTGTGTGTGTGTGTGTGCGTGCGCTGCATGCACAAAATTCACCACCAGTCAACCGAGTGTAATGTGTTGCGTCAAGTTAGTAATGTACACCTCTATTTGAATATTAAGGGACTTCTGCTATGTTTTACGTGCTTCTTTTTATAAACAAACTGGTAAGGAATTGATTGCATCAAATCCAGCAGCAGCCCGCCAGCTGTGTTGTGTTGTGCCTTTACTTAGTAATGTACACCTTTGTTGGGATAATAAGGCACTTCTGGCTTTATTTTTTGTGGGCTAAGATTACTTCTGTCCCGCATAGAGTTAATAAAGCATATAAATCACTAGGAATGCCTGAAAGTCCCAATTATATACTCGCTGGAACGGAGGGTTGCATGGTAATATATAGTTGGAGAGTTTGGTCCCAAATCTGAACATTATCATAATATACTGCATTTAAAAGCAAGAGGCGCCTTGGGCACAGTAAGGGAACATTGTGTCAACATCTGTTTTTAATATGCTTCCGCAAAGTATCAGAAACATTGCCGGAACAAGTGTAGAAGTCTTCAAGAGAAAATTCGATATTTTTCTCCACTAAGTTCAAGATCAACCAGGCTGTGATGGATATGTGGTCTAGTGAGCTGCCACTAGTAATTGTCTGGTTGACTAGGGAAACACCAGAGGTGACCAGACAAGAATGGTCCGTGGACAGGCTGCGGGAACACGAAAACTATCGAAACGCTTCAAAGATATAGGGTAGTTCCCACAAGTTAACTATCGTTGCCCTAGGAGAGTTCCCACAAGTTAACTATCCTTGCTCTAGGAGAATTCCCACAAGTTAACTATTCTTGCCTAGGAGAGTTCCCACAATGTAGTGGGGGTCCGGTGGTGGATTTGGAGTAATAAACACACACGTTGGATGACTTGGTAGTGTATATTGTGTTCTGAGGGGAGCTGAGAGCCTTCCTCTATCTGCTATCCAGCCTTCAAACTTTACTCTGACTGAGTACTGCCCGGGGCAGGCGGTTCAGATGAGTGGGACTAGTGCCAGGGAGGCAGTGACTCACAATTAACGATTTTAACTAGGCACAAGTACACAGTACTACTGACAGCTCGACGACACTAACGTATGGCGTCCCGACATACGGCTAACTTATACAAACTATAGACTGAAAAGGCATTACAGCTCTGGCTGATTCTATACAATGTCAAAGTACACAACAGGTGAACATAATAACTATACATAAGGATGTTATTGTAATACATTACAAATTATGATCAATCACAAAGCATAGTAATTGATAGAATCAATGACTGCATCGTACAACAAAAAGATTAACAAAGAGAAAAGAGAAGATTGATTGATCTGTATTCATGTGATCTATGGATTCTGAGAAAGGATATGTACAAAGAAGAAAGTGTTTAACAGAAAAGGCAGACTTGATGCACTCAAGTCTTTTACTGTTAAATCTCAGAATTCGGAGAGAATGTAAACACTTAATTTTTTTTTAATATTAATGAGTTGATATAGTAAACACACAGTTACAATACTCTCTAGCCTAAATTATCTATCTATAGTGATTATTTACATTTAACTCCAACTCTGCTAGGATGAGATTTACATATGCAGAATGGTTATCATCTCTGGGGGGATCAAATTCTGTTGCCCGGCTAACTTATGCCATGGTTGAGGAGGATCTGAATTGGTATTTACAAATGATACTTGGGAATTTATCAATACTTGTCGTGTACGTAGGGAATAACGACAATCAGGTTGTTCATCTGTCTGGTTGTTAGAGGTAGAGGGTACAGAGTCAGGAGGATTGTCAGAGTGTGTCACATTTATCTGGTTGTCAGGGTCATCATCATCATGCATACTAACTTCATATGATCTAAATGTGATTCTTTATACTGGCCAGTATTGATTTCTCTAACTTTATACTTATTGCCACTGACAAGTTCGACTACTCGATATGGACCAACAAACTTTTGATCGAGCTTAGGCATTGCAGATGTTTTATTAAAGTTAGTCAACATAACTCTCGAACCTACTTTAATTTTGGTTGGCTTTGCTTGAGTATTAGTGACTCTTGTAAATTCTGCTGTTGACTAATGAAGTGTTTCTCGGATTCTTCTAAAAACACCTTGAGCTAAGCTGGTACGAGTTGCTATGAAATCATCAGGATTGTAATTTGGTTTGGATTAGAATATAACAACTCGTATGGTAGACGCTTATCTACACCGTACAATGCATAATGTAGAGTGTCACCTATAGAAACATTGTAATCAGAATTTATTCTACACTGAACATTAGGTATAACTTCATCCCAGGTTGCACTATTGGGATTGATAGTGGCTCTCAACACATCGAGTACTTTTTATTAGTTCTTTCCGCTAAACTATTACTGGCAGGATGGTGAGGAACAATGGTCGATTTAGATATCTTGTACAAAGTACACAACTTTTCAAGAATCTCATTACAGAATTCACCTGAATTATTTGTTACTAGGGACTTAGGAGTTGTATGCCTGCAGATTATACGTTCCTTAAACGCTTTAGCTACTGTCTCGGCAGTCTTATCTGCAATAGGAACTAACTCACAATATCTGGTGAAATGGTCTACCATAACACAGATGTTTGTTGCCCTGGAGGTAACATTGGAAATTACTTAACAAATCTAGCGCAACTCTTTTCCATGGTTCGCTAGTAGTGGGATACACCTGGATTGGATTAGAACCATTAACATTACCTTTATGTTGCATGCAGACACTACATTTCATAACATACTCAGAAATATCAGTTACCATACGAGGCCAAAAGTATTTCCATCTGGCTTGTTTTACAGAACGATCCATACCAGGGTGTGCAACAACTGGTACATCGTGAACTAGCTGTAAGGCTACATTCACTAGTGACTGTGGAATTACTAACTGGTGTACCCTTCTACTAGGAGTAACCAGCTCGGTAGAGCGATACAGTAATTCTTGGTTCATGACAAAGTCACTAATGGGTGCTGGTGGCTTCAAAGTGAGAATTAGATCTTCCTGCAGTAGGAATCGAATCACACCAGACCATATGGGATCTGTTCTTTGAGCGTTCTTTACATCCTTAGCACTAAATGGAGTGTCTGCTATTATTGTGCTAACATGTTGTGATAAAGCATCTGCGACTACTCAAAGGTTGGGTTGAACTTTTAGATAGTCAGGGACCATCTGACTAACCTTCCAGTAGGTTGTTTATTCTGGAATAAAGGAATCAGTGGAGCATGATCTGTCATGACATGAACAGGGTACTGATATATAATGTCTCAGAACTGCTTTAAAACCCATACTATTGCTAAGGCTTCTTGCTCAGTTACTGTATAATTAGGTTCGGCCTTTGTGAGGACTCGCCTAGCAAATGCAACTGCGTTGTACTTTCTATCGGTCTTCTGAGCTAGGACGAAACCTCTGCCAATTGAACTACCATCAGTTGTTAGAAAGGCTTAGAAAAATCTGGAAATTTCAAAATTGGAGCAGATGTTAGCTTATTCTTGAGAGTTTGCCACAAGTTAACTATCCTTGCCCTAGGAGAGTTCCCACAAGTTAACTATCCTTACCCTAGGAGAGTTCCCCCAAGTTAACTATCCTTACCCTAGGAGAGTTCCCCCAAGTTAACTATCCTTACCCTAGGAGAGTTCCCCCAAGTTAACTATCCTTGCCCTAGGAGAGTTGCCACAAGTTAACTATCCTTGCCCTAGGAGAGTTGCCACAAGTTAACTATCCTTGCCCTAGGAGAGTTGCCACAAGTTAACTATCCTTGTCCTAGGAGAGTTGCCAAAAATTAACTATCCTTGTCCTAGGAGAGTTGCCACAAGTTATCTATCCTTGCCCTAGGAGAGTTCCCACAAGTTATCTATCCTTTCCCTAGGAGAGTTCCCACAAGTTATCTATCCTTGCCCTAGGAGAGTTCCCACAAGTTATCTATCCTTGCCCTAGGAGAGTTCCCACAAGTTAACTATCCTTGCCCTAGGAGAGTTCCCACAAGTTATCTATCCTTTCCTAGGAGAGTTCCCACAAGTTATCTATCCTTTCCCTAGGAGAGTTCCCACAAGTTATCTATCCTTTCCTAGGAGAGTTCCCACAAGTTATCTATCCTTGCCCTAGGAGAGTTCCCACAAGTTAACTATCCTTGCCCTAGGAGAGTTCCACAAGTTATCTATCCTTTCCCTAGGAGAGTTCCCACAAGTTATCTATCCTTGCCCTAGGAGAGTTCCCACAAGTTAACTATCCTTGCCCTAGGAGAGTTCCCACAAGTTAACTATCCTTGCCCTAGGAGAGTTCCCACAAGTTATCTATCCTTTCCCTAGGAGAGTTCCCACAAGTTATCTATCCTTTCCCTAGGAGAGTTCCCACAAGTTATCTATCCTTGCCCTAGGAGAGTTCCCACAAGTTATCTATCCTTTCCCTAGGAGAGTTCCCACAAGTTATCTATCCTTTCCCTAGGAGAGTTCCCACAAGTTATCTATCCTTGCCCTAGGAGAGTTCCCACAAGTTAACTATCCTTGCCCTAGGAGAGTTCCCACAAGTTAACTATCCTTGCCCTAGGAGAGTTCCCACAAGTTATCTATCCTTGCCCTAGGAGAGTTCCCACAAGTTAACTATCCTTGCTCTAGGAGAGTTCCCACAAGTTATCTATCCTTGCCCTAGGAGAGTTCCCACAAGTAAACTATCCTTGCCCTAGGAGAGTTGCCACAAGTTAACTACCCTTGCCCTAGGAGAGTTCCCACAAGTTAACTATCCTTACCCTAGGAGAGTTCCCACAAGTAAACTATCCTTGCCCTAGGAGAGTTGCCACAAGTTAACTACCCTTGCCCTAGGAGAGTTGCCACAAGTTAACTATCCTTGCCCTAGGAGAGTTGCCACAAGTTAACTATCCTTGCCCTAGGAGAGTTCCCACAAGTTAACTATCCTTGCCCTAGGAGAGTTGCCACAAGTTAACTATGCTTGCCCTAGGAGAGTTCCCACAAGTTAACTATCCTTGCCCTAGGAGAGTTGCCACAAGTTAACTACCTTGCCCTAGGAGAGTTGCCACAAGTTAACTATCCTTGCCCTAGGAGAGTTCCACAAGTTAACTATCCTTGCCCTAGAGAGTTCCCACAAGTTAACTATCCTTGCCCTAGGAGAGTTCCACAAGTTAACTATCCTTGCCCTAGGAGAGTTCCCACAAGTTAACTATCCTTGCCCTAGGAGAGTTCCCACAAGTTAACTATCCTTGCCCTAGGAGAGTTCCCACAAGTTAACTATGCTTGTCCTAGGAGAGTTCCCACAAGTTAACTATGCTTGTCCTAGGAGAGTTCCCACAAGTTAACTATCCTTGCCCTAGGAGAGTTCCCACAAGTTAACTATCCTTGCCCTAGGAGAGTTCCCACAAGTTAACTATCCTTGTCCTAGGAGAGTTCCCACAAGTTAACTATCCTTGTCCTAGGAGAGTTCCCACAAGTTAACTATCCTTGTCCTAGGAGAGTTCCCACAAGTTAACTATCCTTGCCCTAGGAGAGTTCCCACAAGTTAACTATCCTTGTCCTAGGAGAGTTCCCACAAGTTAACTATCCTTGTCCTAGGAGAGTTCCCACAAGTTAACTATCCTTGTCCTAGGAGAGTTCCCACAAATGAGGCAGCTGCACCTAAATCACACACTACTCTTTTTTTAATTACTTGGCGGTTATACATGCGTAGCTGTAATTAGCTATTTGTAGTTACAGGAGTCTAGCATTGCTTGTGGTGGGTTAATGGGTGGGCATGTTGTAAAGAGGCAGAAAGGGAGCGTTGGGTATTATATATATATATATATTATATATATATATATATATATATATATATATATATATATATATATATATATATATATATATATATATATATGTGCCAATATCATTATATACATCATCCTCTGTACATCACGCTAGTGTCACGTGACTTTCCTTTTGAACCACGCACGTTAGGCCGCAGGCTTTGGTTGGAATCCAGACCAGACTAAAGGGCGTGTGTATCAGCGCTGGGCTCCGTCTTTGTTCTTACAATATATAAGTACACAGCCTCCTCTGTTGGTGACATTGCTACCTCACTCTTCCCTAAAAAACTCACGTAACCAAAAACTAATAATGTTTATGTGAACATTTAACTCTGGTTTTGGGTCAGAGAAGAAAGACAATGAGGTTGCATACATTGCTGACTTGACCTGCTTGTATGTACATGTATGGCCTTTTTATTCATACCAGGTCACCTCCCATTCCGCTGGGATGTATTACTCTTGCTGTTATGTCGCTTCCCCGTAAATATAAGAAACTGCAACGACCCCAGAAAGTGGTCGTCCGGTGCAAGTGCTCGTTGCCTTGAGTGCAACATTGTCATTTGCAGCCGGGATTACCTTGACATTTTGGCATTGACATTTAAAGTTAATTATCTCTGTTTCGGTGTTGTATATTTTCCTCCATCTGTTGCGACTGTCAGCACCTGTTGCGACAGTCACCACTTGTTGCGACAGTCACCACTTGTTGCGACAGTCACCACTTGTTGCGACAGTCACCACTTGTTGCGACAGTCACAACAGGTGGCGACAGTCACAAATGGTGACTGTCACCACCTGTAGTGACTTGTCACCTGTGGTAACCAGTCGCCACCTGTGGTGACTGTCACCACCATCTGCTATAGGATAACCACCTGCATCACAACAACTATCATCACCAGCCATTTATAACCACTCGCCTCTTCATCACCACTTACGTCGTTATGTAACCCAAACAAAGAAGAGAGACCGAACTGTCTCTCGGCCGCAGGTACTGATGCCTGATGTCCCAGTCACATGATGCCTCAGTCACCTGACGTCTCAAGTCACCTGAAGTCTCAATCACTTGACGTCTGAGTCACCTGTTTGTAGCAGTCGTCTCAACAACCAATAATAATGAGGAACGAGCACAAGTCAGCAGTGAATAAATACTTATAATATTATTCCTTCACCAGTAAACATGCAAAAATATACACACAGGGTGTCAGTCGCTTTCCCCAAGCTCATCATTAACCTCAAGATTATTAACTAGTGATTCCTTGTTGGCAAGAACCAAGTCAAGCAGGTTGCTACCTGCTTGTTTTAAAAAGCAATCCTGAACCGTATCAACAACAGAAACACTCTCTGATTTCAAACAGGTATAACATGTAACTTTATTGTAATAATCTTTCACAGTTAGCAACTTCAGATGCAGGATTTCATTCACTTTCATGTGGTATAGTGTGGCATTAAAGGCACTCAATGTGCGTCCCTCTGGTTGCTCGCCAAACATCCATGTGATAGTCCAGTTGGGTACAGACGCTCTGCAGCATATCTGGTGTTATCATGCGAACTGCTTCAGTGATCGAAATTTTCAGCTCCTCCAGGGTTGCAGGTAGTTGTGGTACGTAAACTGTGCTCTTCACGTACCCCCAAAGAAAGAAGTCACAAACAGTTAGGTCCGGTGACCTCGCAGGCCACTTGCAGAGGTCACCGGACCTAACTGTTTGTGAAGAGCACAGTTTACGTACCACCACTACCTGCAACCCTGGAGGAGCTGAAAATTCCAATCACTGAAGCAGTTCGCATGACTCCGATATGCTGCAGAGCGTCGACCAACTGACTATCACATGGATGTTTTGGGGAGCAACCAGAGGACACACTGAGTGCCTTTAATGCCACACTATACCACATGAACTGAATGAATCCTGCATCTGAAGTTGCTAACTGTGAAAGATTATTACAATAAAGTTACATGTTATACCTGTTTGAAATCAGATTGTTGTTGTGGACACCTTGTATAATGTTTATACATTATGTACAGAATAACAGGTTTCCAAGCAAGAGACACACTGAAAACTGTGAACGACCAGACTTTATGTAACTCGCCAGTGTTGATCCACGAGTCCCAGACGACGCTTCATAGAATTAATGGGCTTTTTGATTGGTTGAAGTGAGCTGCTAGCATAACAGGGGTGAGGTGGGGCACTTACTATACTCTTAGCAGCTGCCTGGTCGTGAGGGCATGCCTTGTATGGGTGTGTGAAATGCGCCAAATAAAATTTAAGGTGCTCTTAGCATGCCACAGCTGGTCTGGGACTGGGCTGCCAGGGCGTTGACTCCAACACTGCAGGTAGACTCCAGGTAGCAGGTCACCGACGTGGCCCTGATGAACCTGACTGACCTGTCCTGAGGTTGGAACCTCACCTGTTTGTAATTAAAAGATGCTCAGAGTACTTGTTTGGGTGGGTAGTGGTATAATGAGATGCAAGGAGGAAGAAGGGAGAATAAGTGGAAGTACATTAGGAAGTATGCTTCAGGGTTTCAGGGTAGTAAGGAAGTATATATGGGGAAAAGAAGAAGGTAAAGTCCATACATATATTTTTTATATATATATGTATGTTCGCACCCACACATTCAGCTAATGAATACCTGACATATAAATTATGGAGAGTGTATCGAGACGGCAGATCATGTACACACATTCCCTTACATCACTACTTGCTGCTCTTCCTTGTAGTGTCTTAATGAAGACAAGTTCTTAATATAACTTGTCCCAGTGATAATGCCGTTGTGTTTTTGTTTTTTCCTGACTAACAGGACACCATCGCTACTAATGTCGCAAAGTGAAGAGGGTGTTAAGTTAGAGAAGAAACATGCCAAGCCTTGAGAACTCCTAAAAAGTGTCCAGCACACTGTGCAATAACACCTTGTCATTGTTTACGACACTATTATACTCGTTGTAACAATGGTAACACAGTATAATAAAATGGAACGCACATAAAATTGGAAAAAAAAAATACTCAGAACTCTCGAGAAGGCTTTACAGATCTGAGGTCCTGAGATAGAAATAATTCCTTGAAATTAGTAGAGAATGAGATAGTGAAGGTAGGAATGTGGTCGCAGATGTCTCAGAAAAGATCAGCTGGTCCATTACGATCATCTGGTCCATTACGATCGGCTGGTCCATTGCGGTCAGCTGGTCCATCGCGATCAGCTGGTCATTACGTTCTTCACGCGTACTGGCTCGCACCAAATTCTTCCTCATAATTGTCTTGTGTGGAGCAAGTGGTATTGACGTCGTCCCAGAGGCTCGTCCCAGAAGCTCGTCCCAGAAGCTCGTCCCAGAGGCTCGTCCCAGAAGCTCGTCCCAGAGGCTCCTCCCAGAAGCTCGCCCCAGAGGCTCGTCCCAGAAGCTCGCCCCAGAGGCTCGTCCCAGAAGCTCGTCCCAGAAGCTCGTCCCAGAGGCTCGTCCCAGAGGCTCGTCCCAGAGGCTCGTCCCAGAGGCTCGTCCCAGAAGCTCGTCCCAGAGGCTCGTCCCAGAAGCTCGTCCCAGAAGCTCGTCCCAGAGGCTCGTCCCAGAGGCTCGTCCCAGAGGCTCGTCCCAGAGGCTCGTCCCTGGCGACTCTTGCCTGTCATGGACAGTCGTGTAGGCGGGTCACTGGAGTGTTTACCAGGTTACTTAAAAGTGGAATCTTAAGTACAGGAAGTAATATAACGTGTTTCCCGGGGATCGTCGCCCCCGCTGCTCTCTCACAGACCAGCAATCCTGTCAGAGTGCAAGACATTTAACAGGCTTTCGTTTCATACTCTTATGAAAGGACGGTATCTGGATGGATCAAGCTGTATAGTCTTATAACTGTTTCAGATTTGTTGCCTGTAACAGGTCTAGAGCGTACTGTATTCTCTGGAAGTATGGGTCCTCAAGCTAAGTCCTTGTAATGCGAGTCCTAGACAAGTGACTCTCATCACTGAGTCTTGTGGTGTGCCAAGGAGGTGCGGAATCCTGACTTGTGGGTTCTAGTGACGTGAATCACAAGTCAGGAGTGGTAATAGTTTCAGTGCCTGCAGAGACTGGTTGCTGGAGGCATTCCCACAAGTCGAACTCAAATGATATATTCTTAACACGATTCTTCTCGTCATGATAGTAATTCTATGACCTTCGTTTACTCCCTCCGTCTGGAACTAAAGTGAGTAATTTTGTTACGTATAATACTCAGCACTTGTTTTATGGTACGGTAACGAGGTTCAACAGTGGAAAATATCACTGTTGCGGCTTGAACGAATTCGTTTTCATACGAGTCTTCGAATTTTGTGTTCGTTCGTAGTGAGTTAAATAAACTTTATGAAAAATTTGTGTTACTAAAATTTGTATAGATTTTTGTTTATTTTGTATGTATTTCTTGTTGCTGGGATGTAAATCCCTGGAATATATTAGTGGGGTATACCTGGAGTATACCTAGAGGTTGTTCCTGGGGTCAACGCCCCAGCGGCCCGGTCCATGACCAGGCCTCGGGTGGTCACGGATGGTCAGAGCTTCACATTTTCTGAAATATTTCCGTTGTCCCGTTAACACGAGTGACACAACGAGCAAGTGCCAATCTTACCAAGCTATACTTTATGCACACTTTTGACGTCATTACATGAAGACAATCCCCGTCTTTTGACGTCATTACATGACAATCCCAGTCTTTTGACGTCATTACATGAAGACAATCCCAGTCTTTTGACGTCATTACATGAAGACAATCCCAGTCTTTTTTTGACGTCATTACATGACAATCCCAGTCTTTTGACGTCATTACATGACAATCCCAGTCTTTTGACGTCATTACATGACAATCCCAGTCTTTTGACGTCATTACATGAAGACAATCCCAGTCTTTTGACGTCATTACATGAAGACAATCCCAGTCTTTTGACGTCATTACATGAAGACAATCCCAGTCTTTTGACATCATCACATGAAGACAGTCCTAAACTTTGGGCATTATTACACGAAGAAAATCCCAATTTCGAGGCCAAATTGCCACAATGAAACCGGCTATTGTGGTCAGTTGCCCCTACTATCCGCCTCTAGCGTAATCGATAACTGCACTAATTTTTTTTAGAATGTTGGTGACTATAATGAGGTAGTGAGGCAGCTGTGGCACACTGACCTGCCTCAGAAACTTAATACAGTTGGGTTGTGTAGTGGCGTTCGTGACGAGAGCTGGCAGGATCACTTGTAATCTTTGTCTGCTTGTGCATCTGCCACTAAACTTGTAGTTTTTGATGAGGAATTAGACACATGTGCAACATCTGGGTATCTTTATTTGTAGACTTTATCAATACAAGGATATAATGCGAAGAATGTATAACTGTATAGAAAAGATGAGGTAATTAGTCCCTCAGCCTTGGAGTTGAAGAGCACCGTAGTGTTCAAGACTACGGTGCATACCATTCATGTACAACTTGTAATTTTGGTTTACATCGTTGAATTTACAGGCTAGCAGCTGTTATCTTTCCTCAGTTCATTTTACAAGCCAAGAGCTGTTACCTTACCTGAGGTAATTTACAGGCTAATTGTTGCTATCCTACCTCGACTCATTTCCAAGGTCAACTCTTAGGTTATACCTACAACAGTCACCTAACACCCAGGTACCTGTTATTTATACTGCTTGGTGAGTTGGGGTAACAGGTGTCAAGCAACATCTGCGATCTCTCCCCCCCGCCTCAGGATGCAACTTGGGTTGTGAATTAGGAGTCAACTATAACATTAGATCGCTTGCATGAACTAGTGGTTACTTGCGAAAATAGACATGGTGGCGGTCAAAAGAGGACGCATAAAGAAAATAGAAACTTGTACTATATTATTGACGGTATGCAATCGCCTGGATTTGACTCAAGAACGATGTTGAGCTGGCGAAGGACTTCGACCAGAAGGGTACTTAAGTGTTGCCCATGTGTTTTAATCATGGTACCATGGTGGACATTTTATATTGTGCCCGTGAGGGCCGGGAGTGTCGGCTGCTTCACTCATGGTGCCAGGTACGGTGCCTGCGGCAACGAGCCTACCTGAGGGCTTCAAGTTTAGGGGTTTCTGTAGAATTGATGAAGCTCTGTCTTGTGCGAAACATTTCTGCTGGAGGTACACAACGCACTGTAAAAGTCACATACCACTGCTGGAGATACACAACAACACGCACTGTAAAAGTCACATACCACTGCTGGAGATACACAACAACACACACTGTAAAAGTCACATACCACTGCTGGAGGTACACAACAACACACACTGTAAAAGTCACATACCACTGCTGGAGATACACAACAACACGCACTGTAAAAGTCACATACCACTGCTGGAGATACACAACAACACACACTGTAAAAGTCACATACCACTGCTGTTGGTACACATCAACACACACTGTAAAAGTCACATACCACTGCTGGAGATACACAACAACACACACTGTAAAAGTCACATACCACTGCTGGAGGTACACAACAACACACACTGTAAAAGTCACATACCACTGCTGGAGATACACAACAACACATACTGTAAAAGTCACATACCACTGCTGGAGGTACACAACAACACACACTGTAAAAGTCACATACCACTGCTGGAGGTACACAACAACACATACTGTAAAAGTCACATACCACTGCTGGAGATACACAACAACACACACTGTAAAAGTCACGTACCACTGCTGGAGGTACACAACAACACACACTGTAAAAGTCACATACCACTGCTGGAGGTACACATCAACACACACACTGTAAAAGTCACATACCACTGCTGGAGATACACAACAACACACACTGTAAAAGTCACATACCACTGCTGGAGATACACAACAACACATACTGTAAAAGTCACATACCACTGCTGGAGATACACATCAACACACACACTGTAAAAGTCACATACCACTGCTGGAGATACACAACAACACACACTGTAAAAGTCACATACCACTGCTGGATATACACAACAACACACACTGTAAAAGTCACATACCACTGCTGGAGATACACAACAACACACACTGTAAAAGTCACATACCACTGCTGGAGATACACAACAACACATACTGTAAAGTCACATACCACTGCTGGAGATACACAACAACACACTGTAAAAAGTCACATACCACTGCTGGAGGTACACAACAACACACACTGTAAAAGTCACATACCACTGCTGGAGATACACAACAACACACACTGTAAAAGTCACATACCACTGCTGGAGATACACAACAACACACACTGTAAACGTCACATACCACTGCTGGAGGTACACAACAACACACACTGTAAAAGTCACATACCACTGCTGGAGGTACACAACAACACACACTGTAAAAGTCACATACAACTGCTGGAGGTACACATCAACACACACACTGTAAAAGTCACATACCACTGCTGGAGGTACACAACACACACACTGTAAAAGTCACATACCACTGCTGGAGGTACACAACAACACACACTGTAAAAGTCACATACCACTGCTAGAGGTACACAACAACACACACTGTAAAAGTCACATACCACTGCTGGAGATACACAACAACACACACTGTAAAAGTCACATACCACTGCTGGAGGTACACAACAACACATACTGTAAAAGTCACATACCACTGCTGGAGGTACACAACAACACACACTGTAAAAGTCACATACCACTGCTGGAGATATACACAACACACACACTGTAAAAGTCACATACCACTGCTGGAGATACACAACAACACACACTGTAAAAGTCACATACCACTGCTGGAGATACACAACAACACACTGTAAAAGTCACATACCACTGCTGGAGGTACATCAACAACACACACTGTAAAAGTCACATACCACTGCTGGAGGTACACAACAACACACACTGTAAAAGTCACATACCACTGCTGGAGGTACACAACAACACACACTGTAAAAGTCACATACCACTGCTGGAGGTACACACAACACATACTGTAAAGTCACATACCACTGCTGGAGGTACACAACAACACACACTGTAAAAGTCACATACCACTGCTGGAGGTACACAACAACACACTGTAAAGTCACATACCACTGCTGGAGATACACAACAACACACACTGTAAAAGTCACATACCACTGCTGGAGATACACAACAACACACACTGTAAAAGTCACATACCACTGCTGGAGGTACAGAACAACACACTGTAAAAGTCACATACCACTGCTGGAGATGCACAACAACACACACTGTAAAAGTCACATACCACTGCTGGAGGTACACAACAACACACACTGTAAAAGTCACATACCACTGCTGGAGATACACAACAACACACACTGTAAAAGTCACATACCACTGCTGGAGGTACACATCAACAGCAACAACTACCGCTGCCACCCCAACACCCGCAACCACCAACAAACAAGAGCACACAAAGATCACATTAGAGAGTCAGGAATAAGGTAAGAGTGTGATGGCTGGAGCTTCCTTCAAGCTCTTCACTCCAGGGTTGTTATTAATGAGAGCTTCGCACTACAGTAATTAGCAGTACAGTACAGGTGATTAGAGGTAATTACGAGTAGAGGTTAGTGTTTAAAGAATCTTCCAGTTTGACGAAGAAAACGAATTTGTAGGTGACTGAGGTGACCTGAAGTTTGGATGATACCTAACATTGAACCTGAGGAAGTTTGGATGGTACCTAACATTGAACCATGAGGAAATTTGGATGGTACCTAACATTGAACCTGAGGAAGTTTGGATGATACCTAACATTGAACCTGAGGAAGTTTGGATGATACCTAACATTGAATCTGAGGAAGTTTGGATGATACCTAACATTGAACCTGAGGAAGTTTGGATGATACCTAACATTGAACCTCAGGAAGTTTGGATGATACCTAACATTGAACCTGAGGAAGTTTGGATGATACCTAACATTGAACCTCAGGAAGTTTGGATGGTACCTAACATTGAACCTGAGGAAGTTTGGATGGTACCTAACATTAAACATGAGGAATTTGGATGATACCTAACATTGAACCTGAGGAAGTTTGGATGATACCTAACATTGAATCTGAGGAAGTTTGGATGATACCTAACATTGAACCTGAGGAAGTTTGGATGATACCTAACATTGAACCTCGAGGAAGTTTGGATGATACCTAACATTGAACCTGAGGAAGTTTGGATGATACCTAACATTGAACCTGAGGAAGTTTGGATGGTACCTAACATTGAACCTGAGGAAGTTTGGATGATACCTAACATTGAACCTGAGGAAGTTTGGATGATACCTAACATTGAATCTGAGGAAGTTTGGATGATACCTAACATTGAACCTGAGGAAGTTTGGATGATACCTAACATTGAACCTGAGGAAGTTTGGATGATACCTAACATTGAACCTGAGGAAGTTTGGATGATACCTAACATTGAACCTGAGAAGTTTGGATGATACCTAACATTGAACCTGAGGAAGTTTGGATGATACCTAACATTGAACCTGAGGAAGTTTGGATGATACCTAACATTGAACCTGAGGAAGTTTGGATGATACCTAACATTGAACCTGAGGAAGTTTGGATGATACCTAACATTGAACCTGAGGAAGTTTGGATGATACCTAACATTGAACCTGAGGAAGTTTGGATGATACCTAACATTGAACCTGAGGAAGTTTGGATGATACCTAACATTGAACCTGAGGAAGTTTGGATGATACCTAACATTGAACCTGAGGAAGTTTGGATGATACCTAACATTGAACCTGGGAAGTTTGGATGATACCTAACATTGAACCTGAGGAAGTTTGGATGATACCTAACATTGAACCTGAGGAAGTTTGAATGATACCTAACATTGAACCGGAGGAAGTTTGAATGATACCTAACATTGAACCTGAGGAAGTTTGGATGATACCTAACATTGAACCTGAGGAAGTTTGGATGGTACTAACATTGAACCTGGGGAAGTTTGATGATACCTAACATTGAACCTGGGAAGTTTGATGGATACCTAACATTGAACCTGAGGAAGTTTGATGATACCTAACATTGAACCTGAGGAAGTTTAGATGGTACCTAACATTGAACCTGAGGAAGTTTGATGGTACCTAACATTGACCATGAAGAAGTTTGGATGGTACTAACATTGAACCTGGGGAAGTTTGGATGATTCCTAACATTGAACCTGAGGAAGTTTAGATGGTACCTAACATTGAACCTGAGGAAGTTTAGATGGTACCTAACATTGAACCTGAGGAAGTTTAGATGGTACCTAACATTGAACCTGAGGAAGTTTGGATTAAATTCCCACAGATGTTGTGGTTCTTATTCTTTATATTTAAAAATGATGCTTGTCAACAATTATGTTTATTTCTCAAAAGATTTTTTGTTCATTTTTGTGATGACCTTGAGAAGGTCACTGGTGTAGTGTTATGTGATGATCTTGAGAAGGTCACTGTTGTAGTGTTGTGATGACCTTGGGGTCACTGTTGTAGTGTTATGTGATGACCTTGAGAAGGTCACTGGTGTAGTGTTATGTGATGATCTTGAGAAGGTCACTGTTGTAGTGTTGTGATGACCTTGGGGTCACTGTTGTAGTGTTATGTGATGACCTTGAGAAGGTCACTTGTAGTGTTGTGATGACCTTGGGGTCACTGTGGCATTGGGATGACTTGAGGTCACCGCGGCAGTGTTACGTTTGTGATGACCTTGAGGTCACTCTTGCGTTATTATCTGTGATGACCTTGAGAAAGACAATTCGGCAATGTTATGTCTGTGATAACCGTGAGGTCACTTTTGCAATGTTGAGTCTGTGATGACCTTGGGAAGGTCACTGTGGCAGTATTTGGGATAACCCTGCAATGGTCACTGTAGCAGTGTTATCTCTGTGATAACCTTGGGAAGGTCACTGTGGCAGTGTTATCTCTGTGATAACCTTGGGAAGGTCACTGTGGCAGCCTGAGTGGCCATATTACTGACGTGGAATGTCGTATAACAGCTACCTGAATGTGGGTTGAACAGGTGTACCCTGAGCAAATGCCCTGAGCAAATGTACCCTGGGCAGGTGTACCTGGCAGGTGTACCTGGGCAGGTGTACCCTGGGCAGGTTACCTGAACAAATGTACCCTGAGCAGCTGTACTGAGCAAATGTACCCTGGGCGGCTAACTGAGCAGGTGCTGGGCAGGTGTACCTGGGCACGTTGTAGGTGAGCAGTGTTGTTGCTGGTCGGTTCCTTGATTGCGAAACTAGTATGTTAGTTAGAGGAAACAGTATCGTTACCCTGTGGTGTGCGAGGATCAGCAGGCTGTGGTAGATACGCGGACTGCCAACTGAAACAGTCTGATTGAGCAGGCAATCTACGGGGAAGTTTGTACGCCGGGCTATGTACGTGTGCCAAGTTTTATGACATTTAGGTTCGTTTATTTGTATTTTAAGTAAATTAATGTAAGTTCAGAGGAAAAGTATCATGCGAGAGATACGCTGTGGTAGATAGCGACTGAACGAGTGTAGAGTGCGTCTGACAGTGGAAGTTGCTACAGTGGTAGAGTGTCGTCTGACAGTGGTAGGTGTCGTCTGACAGTGGTAATGTCGTCTGACAGTAGTAGATGTCGTCTGACAGTGGTAGAGTGTCGTCTGACAGTGGTAGAGTGTCGTCTGACAGTGGTAGAGTGTCGTCTGACAGTGGTAGAGTGTCGTCTGACAGTGGTAGAGTGTCGTCTGACAGTGGTAGAGTGTCGTCTGACAGTGGTAGAGTGTCGTCTGACAGTGGTAGAGTGTCGTCTGACAGTGGTAGAGTGTCGTCTGACAGTGGTAGAGTGTCGTCTGACAGTGGTAGAGTGTCGTCTGACAGTGGTAGAGTGTCGTCTGACAGTGGTAGAGTGTCGTCTGACAGTGGTAGAGTGTCGTCTGACAGTGGTAGAGTGTCGTCTGACAGTGGTAGAGTGTCGTCTGACAGTGGTAGAGTGTCGTCTGACAGTGGTAGAGTGTCGTCTGACAGTGGTAGAGTGTCGTCTGACAGTGGTAGAGTGTCGTCTGACAGTGGTAGAGTGTCGTCTGACAGTGGTAGAGTGTCGTCTGACAGTGGTAGAGTGTCGTCTGACAGTGGTAGAGTGTCGTCTGACAGTGGTAGAGTGTCGTCTGACAGTGGTAGAGTGTCGTCTGACAGTGGTAGAGTGTCGTCTGACAGTGGTAGAGTGTCGTCTGACAGTGGTAGAGTGTCGTCTGACAGTGGTAGAGTGTCGTCTGACAGTGGTAGAGTGTCGTCTGACAGTGGTAGAGTGTCGTCTGACAGTGGTAGAGTGTCGTCTGACAGTGGTAGAGTGTCGTCTGACAGTGGTAGAGTGTCGTCTGACAGTGGTAGAGTGTCGTCTGACAGTGGTAGAGTGTCGTCTGACAGTGAGAGTGTCGTCTGACGTGGTAAGTGTCGTCTGACAGTGGTAGAGTGTCGTCTGACAGTGGTAGAGTGTCGTCTGACAGTGGTAGAGTGTCGTCTGACAGTGGTAGAGTGTCGTCTGACAGTGGTAGAGTGTCGTCTGACAGTGGTAGAGTGTCGTCTGACAGTGGTAGAGTGTCGTCTGACAGTGGTAGAGTGTCGTCTGACAGTGGTAGAGTGTCGTCTGACAGTGGTAGAGTGTCGTCTGACAGTGGTAGAGTGTCGTCTGACAGTGGTAGAGTGTCGTCTGACAGTGGTAGAGTAGCGTCTGACAGTGGTAGAGTAGCGTCTGACAGTGGTAGAGTGTCGTCTGACAGTGGTAGAGTAGCGTCTGACAGTGGTAGAGTGTCGTCTGACAGTGGGAGAGTAGCGTCTGACAGTGGTAGAGTGTCGTCTGACAGTGGTAGAGTAGCGTCTGACAGTGGTAGAGTAGCGTCTGACAGTGGAAGAGTAGCGTCTGACAGTGGAAGAGTAGCGTCTGACAGTGGGAGAGTAGCGTCTGACAGTGGGAGAGTAGCGTCTGACAGTGGGAGAGTAGCGTCTGACAGTGGGAGAGTAGCGTCTGACAGTGGAAGAGTAGCGTCTGACAGTGGAAGAGTAGCGTCTGACAGTGGAAGAGTAGCGTCTGACGCAGGGAGAGTAGCGTCTGACGCAGGGAGAGTAGCGTCTGACAGTGGTAGAGTAGCGAGAGAAATTCCTCAAGTTCCTGATGAGCCGGGTTGTGGTGCATACGTTGGACCTCGAGCTGCTGTCACTAACAGCTTGGTTGATCAGGCCATCCACCATGAGACCTGGTCTGTGACCGGGCCGCGGGGTCGTTGACCCTCCAGGTAGACAGGAGAGGAAACTTAAGTCTACGTTTGGGCTCGTCTTGGATCATTAAAAGTTTTTAATTCTTTCTTATAGGTAGGTTAAAGATTGGCTTTAAAAAATAGTTTTTCGACAGAGCCGTAAGATTTTTTTTTTCAGATTATTTAAGGGTTCTGTAGTTTACCTACAGAACCCTTATTACAATCAGTTAAATGTCCCTGGACGACCTCACCTTCTTTTGTCTTGATTGTCTTGCTTTATTTTACTAATAAATATTACTGAGTTTATTCCCAGTTTTGTAATAATGTTGGTAGATTTACCGACAATATGTTAGGTAAAAGGACATATGTGTAAGTAATGCGGCATTATATTATGGCAACGTTTCGCTCTCCAGGAGCTTTGTCAAGCCTAACAGCTTGTGGGTATTCTCTTGACGTTTCCTCAGTCTCACGATTTTCTTAAACGTTGTGTTTTTTGTCGCCTTTGTTGATTGTATTAACTGTTGTATTAGTTGTGGCCTTCGTTGTATTAACTGTTGTATTAGTTGTGGCCTTCGTTGTCTTAACTGTTGTATTAGTTGTGGCCTTCGTTGTCTTAACTGTTGTATTAATTGTGGACTTCGTTGTCTTAACCGTTGTATTAGTTATGCATCCCCGGACGAAATCCAAAGACCCTTAAACTACTATCTCAGTCCATATTAAACTGGTGGGAACAAATTTTAGGAGATCGATCAGCCCGGGATCGGTTAGCCTCAAAGGTGTCTGCAAACTTAACCGCTTCTATAGCAGTTGCTACTCATTGGTGTTCTAAAGGGACCCTTTGGGGCCTTCGTTGACTTAACTGTTGTATTAGCTGGGGCCTTCGTTGATTTATCAGTTGTGTTCTTTATGGTCCCGTGGTGTTCGCTGTTATTATTGTTCGTTCTTTGTGACTTTCGTTGTGGCTTTCTATGTCTTAGCTCTTACTTTCTTACTTCGCTGTTTTAACCGTTGCGTTCTTTGTGGTCTTTACCGACTGAATCATTGCGTTCTTTGTGGCTTCCCCGTCTTGGTTATGGCATTCTTTGTGGTTTTCTTCCCTTAGTCGTTGCGATCTTTGCGGCATCACTATTTTAGCCATGGCGTTCTTTGTAGCTTTCTTCTTTTAGTCGTGGCATTCTTTGTGGCTCTCTTTGTAGCTTTCTTCCTTCACTTAGCTATGGCGTTCATTTTGCAGTTTTCTTCCCTGCCTTAGCCATGGCGTTTTTTGTAGCTTTTTTGGCTTAGTCATGGCGTTCTTGGTGGCCTGTGTCGCTGTCTTACGTTCTTGCCTCCCAGGAAGGGTGCGCCGTCAGGATCGTCGACTCCTTGCTGCGTTTTTGTCTAAGTAATGAGGGTTAATGAGTGGCTTTAGTTTTGCTGGCTCCAGCTCTGTGGTGCTTCCTAGTAATGCGTTTGTTGGACTTCTACGTGTGTGTGTGCATGGAAACTACTCATAGCCGTGTCCCGTGATCGGCTGGTAGCGCACTCAGCTCACACATTAAGGTCCGTGGTTCGATCCCCGGTACGGGTGAAAACACTGGGGCGTGGTTCCTTAAGACACTTGCTGTCCCTGTTTACCTAGCAGTAAGTAGGTACCTGGGAGTGTGTCGCATCCTGGGGGACAAAACCAAATTTTACCGAAATGCTCTGCATAACAAAGAGCTTTTTATATGGTATATCATTGATATTAACTAGGCCTATATACGTTGTACTTGTAGAAATAAAGATTATTATTATTATTATTATTATTATTATTATTATTATTATGTATTAGTATTATTTCTTGTATGATGTGTCTACTTTGAGCTACCTTGTCTTACGTAGGTCACGCTGAACAGTGGTTATCTTGTATTAGGGTTATCAGGTTGAGGGGTTATCACTTTCTGTATACTCTGGTGTCAGTGTCTCTGTACTCTGGTGTCAGTGTCTCTGTACTCTGGTGTCAGTGTCTCTGTACTCTGGTGTCATTGTCTCTGTACTCTGGTGTCTGACGTTTACTATACAGTATATTTGAAGCCAGCACATGATATCTCTTCGTAAATGATATCTGTGTAACTCTTGTGGGGTTTAGCTCTTCGTTTCGATTGTAATAATAACATGTAACTATGGATTTTCTGTGAAATAAAGTGACGTTGTGCCTAATGTAGCATTTATCATGTTTCTGTCCTGGTGATGGATGTTTCTGTCCTGGTGATGGATGTTGCTGCTTCTTAAACTGCGGGCCAGATGAAGTCCAAACATGAGCTGCAACATCTTAGGAATGGTCAGCGGTGGCGCAGTTTACATCGTCCAGTATCTTATCTTATGACATTAATGTTTTATGAGGTAGACCGATAGGTCAGTGGAAGGCCTCGATGAAATGACCCGAAGCTCCAACTAGCGAGATCTTTTGACGCTAAGAACTTCGTCAGGAGGAATTGTAACACCTCTACTGACCAACAGTATACCACCAACACATACTGGTCTCAATACTACCACCACCTAGTGGTCCAGGACCATCACCTAGTGGTCAAGGACCACCACCACCACTACCTAGTGGTCTCAATTTCAAATCTTGCCTTATTGGTGAATATGTTAGATTATAATGTGATTTAAGTAAGCTTCCTTCTTAAAACTATATTTTCAGTGGCTTGAGGTACAACTCAGCTTCAGTGTCTCACAGCAGGTGAACAAAACTGGTAATATACCAGACACCTTAACAAAGACTGGTATCATAATCAAACCATGAGGATAATGGTAGCATGGAGTGCTACCAGTGAACATAAACACGTACATTAAGCCTCTCACGTACGTGCAATCAAGTCACAGGTGAGGGAGGAGGTAACAGTGGTAAGGTGGAGATCTCCCGTCAACTCACTGTGGTGGATTTAGAGCTCACTTCCTAGCCAATCACAACTATCATTGCACCCGAAAGTGGCTCTGATAGGTTATGTCGTTAAGGCACCCGGGTGCACTCATGTTTTTTTTTCTCAACCGATTTCCTGTGTTCGTTAATTAATGTTCCTCTTATCTCTGTCACTCATTCATACCTCGCTCTTTGAACCATCCCTACAGTGTTCTCCTGGCACATCTCTGCTTTATTCCTTCTCCATCCTCTACAACACACCCTCACATACCCGCACCCAGGGACCCCCCAGTTGACATTCCAGTCAGGGCTACGCGTGGGACAAGTTGAGAACTCCTGATGTAGTGTCACTTGTATGATCAAATGTTGCACATGTAGGATCAAATACTACACGTGTAGGATCAAATGCTACACGTGTAAGATAAAATTCATCACGTGTAGAATCAAATGCTACACGTGTAGGATCAAATGCTACACGTGTAGGATCAAATGTTGCATGTGTTGGATCAAATATTACACGTGTAGGATTTGATCACATGTTTATCATGTGATCATACATGCTATCAGTGTTGTGTGTCACGTGAATGATCAAATACTACCGGGCTGTGGGGGCGATGACCCCCCGAAACACTCTACAGTTAACCTACAGGAGGATTTCACATGTGTTTCTTGAAGGTGAAGGAAGGACTGGACTTTAATCTGGGAGTCAGTGGGGCAACAAAGGTGTCGACGAGTATCCCAGCAAGGTGTCGACGAGTATCCCAGCAAGGTGTCGACGAGTATCCCAGCAAGGTGTCGACGAGTATCCCAGCAAGGTGTCGACGAGTATCCCAGCAAGGGGTTTATCAGCTACGGGAGCTTCAAACGTTCCGTTTTAGCATAACTGGAGTTACTATCGCTTGGGAATTGTCGTCTCTCAGGATAGCCTATCCCTTACACTGGCGAAACTGAATTTTTATGAAGATTTCTTCATCATCCCAGAGCAACAGAAGGAAGGGAAATTATATACAGGAAGCAGAGGAAGAGGAAGAGGAATATGGATGTTATGTGTATCTGAAATGGTTGCATGGATATCTCTCTCTCTCTCTCTCTCTCTCTCTCTCTCTCTCTCTCTCTCTCTCTCTCTCTCTCTCTTCTCTCTCTCTATCTCTCTATCTCTCTATCTCTCTATCTCTCTATCTCTCTATCTCTCTATCTCTCTCTCTCTCTCTCTCTCTTCTCTCTCTACCCCCGTGGTCTTAGACCATGATTTAGGTGAGGCCTTGATAATTATCTAAGGATCTGTGGAATGACCTTTGGACTCCTGTTGCTTGTGTTTCTTGATGTGCATCCAAGCAGTGTGTTGTCCTTGTCACGCACGCTTGCCTGTTGCTCTCTTGTCCTCGGAGTTTTGCTTGTCGTGACTCCTGGGTCTTTTTCACATTCTGTACGATGATGCCATATGTCACTTAGTTTGTGAGGTGGTTTGTGAGCAGGGGGGTTGTTTGTGAGCTTGGAGGTTGTTTGTGAGCTTGGAGGTTGTTTGTGAGCTTGGAGGTTGTTTGTGAGCAGGGGGGTTGTTTGTGAGCTTGGAGGTTGTTTGTGAGCTTGGAGGTTGTTTGTAGCAGGGTTGTTTGAGCTTGGAGGTTGTTTGTGAGCAAGGGGTTGTTTGTGAGCTTGGAGGTTGTTTGTGAGCAGGGGGGTTGTTTGTGAGCTTGGAGGTTGTTTGTGAGCTTGGAGGTTGTTTGTGAGCAGGGGGTTGTTTGTGAGCTTGAGGTTGTGAGCAGGGGTTGTTTGTGAGGATTGGAGAGGGGTTGTTTGTGAGCAGGGGGGTTGTTTGTGAGCAGGGGGGTTGTTTGTGAGCTTGGAGGTTGTTTGTGAGCTTGGAGGTTGTTTGTGAGCAGGGGGGTTGTTTGTGAGCTTGGAGGTTGTTTGTGAGCAGGGGGGTTGTTTGTGAGCTTAGAGATTGTTTGTGAGCTTGGAGGTTGTGAGCTTCGGGATTGTTTTCTTTATCAAGGACGAGGGTTCAGGTCTCAGTTTTATGGGTAACTTTCAGACTTTCCCTGGGTCTCGTTCCCCAGAATGTTGTCTTTGGTATAGCCTTTTTTTTTTTTTTTTTTTTTGGGGGAGGGGTCTACAATATTTTAATTCTTGCTTCTCTCTTTAAAAAAAAGTTTAATGTGTTACTGATATCTTTCTCTGTGTTTTCAGGTATGTCTGTGTGACGGGAGGGTGACGCTGCTCTGAAGGTGAGTCGCCTGTTGAGTGTGTCAAGTGTTTTCTTTCGTTTGACCAGCGGTGGTCCAGGAGCTGTGTCTCGACGCTAGGTGAGTAAGTAAATAAGGGACAACTCTGCCATAGTTTTGGCACGGTGTGACAAACTCTTTTCTTATTATCAGCGAACACAGCTGATCTCCAACGGGACAAATATTACAACAAACCAATATAAAGAAAATATACAGTGATGGTAACAGTCTTGTTTTGTGTGTTCTGTCAAGACTGAGCAGAGTGTTCCAGGCTTGTAGAGTGCCAGGCGAGCGTTTACTGAGCAGTGTTCGAGGCTTGTAGAGTGCCAGGCGAGCGTTTACTGAGCAGTGTTCCAGGCTTGTAGAGTGCCAGGCGAGCGTTTACTGAGCAGTGTTCCAGGCTTGTAAAGTGCCACGCGAGCGTTTACTGAGCAGAGTGTTCCAGGCTTGTAAAGTGCCATGCGAGCGTTTACTGAGCAGTGTTTTCCAGGCTTGTAGAGTGCCAGGCGAGCGTTTACTGAGCAGTGTTTTCCAGGCTTGTAGAGTGCCAGGCGAGCGTTTACTGAGCAGAGTGTTCCAGGCTTGTAGAGTGTCAGGCGAGCGTTTACTGAGCAGTGTTCCAGGCTTGTAGAGTGCCAGGCGATCGTTTACTGAGCAGTGTTCCAGGCTTGTAGAGTGTCAGGCGAGCGTTTACTGAGCAGTGTTCCAGGCTTGTAGAGAGCCAGGCGAGCGTTTACTGAGCAGTGTTCCAGGCTTGTAGAGTGCCAGGCGAGCGTTTACTGAGCAGTGTTCCAGGCTTGTAGAGTGCCAGGCGAGCGTTTACTGAGCAGTGTTCCAGGCTTGTAGAGTGCCAGGCGAGCGTTTACTGAGCAGTGTTCCAGGCTTGTAGAGTGCCAGGCGAGCGTTTACTAAGCAGTGTTCCAGGCTTGTAGAGTGCCAGGCGAGCGTTTACTGAGCAGTGTTCCAGGCTTGTAGAGTGCCAGGCGAGCGTTTACTGAGCAGTGTTCCAGGCTTGTAGAGTGTCAGGCGAGCATTTACTGAGCAGTGTTCCAGGCTTGTAGAGAGCCAGGCGAGCGTTTACTGAGCAGTGTTCCAGGCTTGTAGAGAGCCAGGCGAGCGTTTACTGAGCAGTGTTCCAGGCTTGTAGAGTGCCAGGCGAGCGTTTACTGAGCAGTGTTCCAGGCTTGTAGAGTGCCAGGCGAGCGTTTACTGAGCAGTGTTCCAGGCTTGTAGAGTGCCAGGCGAGCGTTTACTGAGCAGTGTTCCAGGCTTGTAGAGTGCCAGGCGAGCGTTTACTGAGCAGGTTCCAGGCTTGTAGAGTGCCAGGCGAGCGTTTACTGAGCAGTGTCCAGGCTTGTAGAGTGCCAGGCGAGCGTTTACTGAGCAGTGTTCCAGGCTTGTAGAGTGCCAGGCGAGCGTTTACTGAGCAGTGTTCCAGGCTTGTAGAGTGCCAGGCGAGCGTTTACTGAGCAGTGTTCCAGGCTGTAGAGTGCCAGGCGAGCGTTTACTAAGCAGTGTTCCAGGCCTGTAGAGTGCCAGGCGAGCGTTTACTAAGCAGTGTTCCAGGCGTGTAGAGTGCCAGGCGAGCGTTTACTAAGCAGTGTTCCAGGCTTGTAGAGTGCCAGGCGAGCCTTTACTGAGCAGTGTTCCAGGCTTGTAGAGTGTCAGGCGAGCGTTTACTGAGCAGTGTTCCAGGCTTGTAGAGTGCCAGGCGAGCGTTTACTGAGCAGTGTTCCAGGCTTGTAGAGTGTCAGGCGAGCGTTTACTGAGCAGTGTTCCAGGCTTGTAGAGTGTCAGGCGAGCGTTTACTGAGCAGTGTTCCAGGCTTGTAGAGTGCCAGGCGAGCGTTTACTAGCAGTGTTCCAGGCTTGTAGAGTGTCAGGCGAGCGTTTACTGAGCAGTGTTCCAGGCTTGTAGAGTGCCAGGCGAGCGTTTACTGAGCAGTGTTCCAGGCTTGTAGAGTGCCAGGCGAGCGTTTACTGAGCAGTGTTCCAGGCTTGTAGAGTGCCAGGCGAGCGTTTACTAAGCAGTGTTCCAGGCTTGTAGAGTGTCAGGCGAGCGTTTACTGAGCAGTGTTCCAGGCTTGTAGAGTGTCAGGCGAGCGTTTCCCCGGCACATGCAAAATACAGTGACCTGATGGACAATTAATTATATGCAGGCAGTGTATGACTTCTGTATATTTTACATCGATATTTATCCTGCCTTCAATGGTATTGTGAGCACAATTCATTTGGATATTGCTTACATTGGCATTGTCTTATTTCGAAGGGTTTCAACTCTCGTGGACTGGATCCCTGAAGACTGATTTCATACAGTATTTTTTCAGGATTTTTGTGTATTTCTTTGTCCCCGATGGTGTATGGATGATTTTGTGTATTTCCTCGTCATTGGTGGTGATGAATCTGCGACTAGAGGACCGATAATGGAAATTCTTTACTTGAGTTTTGTGTAGGTAAAAAGAGAATATTTTTAATTTTTTTCCAATTTCTTGAATAGCTTTTAGTTTCTTCTGGCTGTTTTGGATCCTTTATTTTGTATTCTAGTTATGGGACGAAACCAAAATTTTTTCTTGTACCGTTATTTAATTTTAAGCCGATACCGATGAAAAAATTAGCCGGTACCACCGATAGCTATACTTTGGCATACCTGTATTATATTCTAAAAAAACAAAGTTGTCGGGGAGGAGGGATGTGCATGACGCAGGATGGAGGGCGAAGGGGTAGCTGCCCAGCCTAACTTTGCGTCTCGTATACACACCTGCATGACGCAGGAGGGAGGGTGGTGAAGGCGTGGCCGCCCACCGTAACGTTGTATCAGGTACACACTCCGTCAGCAGCTTGCCTTATAGGGTCTTCAGGAAGAGGTTGTCGAGACGCTGACTCCACCGACGGTGTTGCTAATGCTTGGTACTTTTTCTTATGTAGCCTCATTAGGTAGAGGGACACCTGTTTGTAGTGATGAGGGTGAGTTGTGGGGGTGGCGAGGGTAAACCTTGTGGGGGTGGCGAGGGTAAACCTTGTGGGGGTGGCGAGGTAAACCTTGTGGGGTGGCGAGGGTAAACCTTGTGGTGGCGAGGTAAACGTGGGGCGAGGGTAAACCTTGTGGGGGTGGCGAGGGTAAACCTTGTGGGGGTGGCGAGGGTAAACCTTGTGGGGGTGGCGAGGGTAAACCTTGTGGGGGTGGCGAGGGTAAACCTTGTGACTGCTGCCGCTTCTATATAAGTAGTCGATGGTATGTAATAATCTTGGTAGAATTACCGACAGTGTTGGGTAAAAGGACACACATGCAACTAATACGACATTTTATTGTGGCAACGTTTCGCTCTCCAGGAGTTTTGTCAAGCCTGGAGAGTGAAACGTTGCCACAGTAAAAGGTGAATGTTTCCGTTCACCTAATGAGTGGTATAGCAACAACTGTGAGTCAGTGCAGATAGAGTAGGTGGGGTTAGGTGTTGCGAGGAGTAAAATAGACATTACAAAATTGGAACCAGATATTGATATACTGCTTAAATTAAGCTTCAGTTTGGTGTTGGGTGGAGACTGTTTACTTCCACGGATGACCGAGGGTGTCGGGGAAAGTTGGGTGAATTTGGTGGGTCCTCTTTGTTCAGATTTTGTATAGCGTAATCATATTTTCCCTTGTCCTGTGCGCCAAGGTCAAGTTCAGATGCTTCGACTTGCTCTTTGGAATGCGTGCTGAGAGCACCAACGACCTGATTGATCATGGCGTCATCCAGGCTTAGTCTGGGACCTGGTCCGTGGGAGGATGACCCCGGGATCCGGGAATCAATCATGTTAACACCCTGCAGTGATCTTATGGTGTAGAGACCCCAGTGGATATACAAGAAACCTAATGGAAATAATTCACTTTGTCTGACCTTTTGGGGTTATCCTAGGTAACTTACATATATGTTACTATGTATGATAATTTGTGTAACTGTATTTATGTGTACCTGTACCTAAATTAACTTACTAGGGGATTCCTGGAGAGGGTTTCGGGGGTCAGCGCCCCCGTGGCCCGGTCTGAGACCAGGCCTCGGGATGGATTGCCAGCTACATTAAGAGTAGCATCACAATATTGACGGTACACTACCGAGTGGCTGATGAATGAGACACACTTGCAACACTTGGGCATCTTTAGTGTCATTAAAGAAACCCAAGTGTTGCGCATGTCTTATTCATCATTTAGAGGAGTGGCGGAGAGGTGGTGGCCCCTGGCGTCACTGGGTGGAGTGGGAGATGCCCTGAGATAGAACGACCGGATATGGGTGCAGGTTACAGGTCGTGGGGCAAAGACGCCGGCGGCCAGATAGTGTATGTTGATCAGCACAGCTCCAGGAGATGCTGCAACAGTGTATGTTGATCACAGCTCCAGGAGGTGCTGCAACAGTGTATGTTGATCACAGCTCCAGGAGGTGCTGCAACAGTGAATTTTGATCAGCGTAGATCCAGGTGGTGCTGGACCAGTGAGTGTTGATCAACGCATTTCCATAAGGTACTGGAAAAAATGAGTGTTGATCACCGCAACTCCAGGTGGTGCTGGGACAGTAGTGTATTGATCAAGCAACTTCAGGAGGTGCTGGGACAGTAGTGTATTGATCAAGCAACTTCAGGAGGTGCTGGCACAGTAGTGTATTTACCAAGCAACTTCAGGAGGTGCTGGCACAGTAGTGTATTGATCAAGCAACTTCAGGAGGTGCTGGTACAGTAGTGTGTTGATCAAGCAACTTCAGGAGGTGCTGGTACAGTAGTGTGTTGATCAAGCAACTTCAGGAGGTGCTGGTACAGTAGTGTATTGATCAAACAACTTCAGGAGGTGCTAGAACAGTAGTGTGTTGATTAAGCAACTTCAGGAGGTGCTGGAACAATAGTGTATTGATCAAGCAACTTCAGGAGGTGCTGGAGCAATAGTATGTTGATCAAGTAACTCCAGGAGGTGCTGGAACAATAGTATGTTGATCAAGTAACTCCACGAGGAGCAGGGGAAAAGAGTGTGTGTGTTGATCTAGTAACTCCAGGAGGTACTGGAAGAGTAGTGTGTTAATCAAGCAACTCCAGGTGCTGGAACAGTAAGGAGTGAAGTACAGCAGTGTGTTGATCATGCAACTCCAGGTGCTGGAACAGTAAGGAGTGAAGTACAGCAGTGTGTTGATCATGCAACTCCAGGTGCTGGAACAGTAAGGAGTGAAGTACAGCAGTGTGTTGATCATGCAACTCCAGGTGCTGGAACAGTAAGGAGTGAAGTACAGCAGTGTGTTGATCATGCAACTCCAGGTGCTGGAACAGTAAGGAGCGAAGTACAGCAGTGTGTTGATCATGCAACTCCAGGTGCTGGAACAGTAAGGAGTGAAGTACAGCAGTGTGTTGATCATGCAACTCCAGGTGCTGGAACAGTAAGGAGTGAAGTACAGCAGTGTGTTGATCATGCAACTCCAGGTGCTGGAACAGTAAGGAGTGAAATACAGCAGTGTGTTGATCATGCAACTCCAGGTGCTGGAACAGTAAGGAGTGAAGTACAGCAGTGTGTTGATCATGCAACTCCAGGTGCTGGAACAGTAAGAGTGAAGTACAGCAGTGTGTTGATCATGCAACTCCAGGTGCTGGAACAGTAAGGAGTGAAGTACAGCAGTGTGTTGATCATGCAACTCCAGGTGCTGGAACAGTAAGGAGTGAAGTACAGCAGTGTGTTGATCATGCAACTCCAGGTGCTGGAACAGTAAGGAGGAAGTACAGCAGTGTGTTGATCATGCAACTCCAGGTGCTGGAACAGTAAGGAGTGAAGTACAGCAGTGTGTTGATCATGCAACTCCAGGTGCTGGAACAGTAAGGAGTGAAGTACAGCAGTGTGTTGATCATGCAACTCCAGGTGCTGGAACAGTAAGGAGTGAAGTACAGCAGTGTGTTGATCATGCAACTCCAGGTGCTGGAACAGTAAGGAGCGAAGTACAGCAGTGTGTTGATCATGCAACTCCAGGTGCTGGAACAGTAAGGAGGAAGTACAGCAGTGTGTTGATCATGCAACTCCAGGTGCTGGAACAGTAAGGAGGAAGTACAGCAGTGTGTTGATCATGCAACTCCAGGTGCTGGAACAGTAAGGAGTGAAGTACAGCAGTGTGTTGATCATGCAACTCCAGGTGCTGGAACAGTAAGGAGTGAAGTACAGCAGTGTGTTGATCATGCAACTCCAGGTGCTGGAACAGTAAGGAGTGAAGTACAGCAGTGTGTTGATCATGCAACTCCAGGTGCTGGAACAGTAAGGAGTGAAGTACAGCAGTGTGTTGATCATGCAACTCCAGGTGCTGGAACAGTAAGGAGTGAAGTACAGCAGTGTGTTGATCATGCAACTCCAGGTGCTGGAACAGTAAGGAGGAAGTACAGCAGTGTGTTGATCATGCAACTCCAGGTGCTGGAACAGTAAGGAGTGAAGTACAGCAGTGTGTTGATCATGCAACTCCAGGTGCTGGAACAGTAAGGAGTGAAGTACAGCAGTGTGTTGATCATGCAACTCCAGGTGCTGGAACAGTAAGGAGTGAAGTACAGCAGTGTGTTGATCATGCAACTCCAGGTGCTGGAACAGTAAGGAGCGAAGTACAGCAGTGTGTTGATCATGCAACTCCAGGTGCTGGAACAGTAAGGAGCGAAGTACAGCAGTGTGTTGATCATGCAACTCCAGGTGCTGGAACAGTAAGGAGTGAAGTACAGCAGTGTGTTGATCATGCAACTCCAGGTGCTGGAACAGTAAGGAGTGAAGTACAGCAGTGTGTTGATCATGCAACTCCAGGTGCTGGAACAGTAAGGAGTGAAGTACAGCAGTGTATTGATGACCCTAGCTCCAGGATGTGTTGTGGTATGTTGATCAGGAGTTGCGGAGCTCCGGGAGTGACAGGAAGTCATGTTACATAATGTTGCACTGGGCTCCAAGTAATCTTGTATTACTTAAGGATATTTATACAGTCAAAGTAGTGGGTTGAGCATCCCAAAGAGATGGCGAGAGCTCACTCCCACATGGATTTACCTAGGGACATCGACCTAACTTTTTCGAGTCGTTTATATACAAAGAATTTAGACAGTTTCGCCAAGTATCGCCTAAGGGACGGTGTTTCTTTGTGGTACATAGCAGCATTCAATTTCTCCATTATCTTAACTGCCTTGAGGAGTTGAATGAAGTGCAGTCCTGCGGTCATAGACTGGGTCGTCACAGACCTACGGGTGACAGTTATGTATAAGAGGCCCAGTTGTAAGAAACTTAACGTGCAAGACTATGTAGCAAAATTGCGAGTGGAAATTCCAGCCAAGAGGATGTGAGGACGAGTCTCGTACTCCAGATGTTAAATGTTTAATGCGGCAGTGAAATGTTTAGTGTGGCAGTGAAATGTTAAATGTTTAGTCTGGCAGTGAAATGTTAAATGTTTAGTCTGGCAGTGAAATGTTAAATGTTTAGGCTGGCAGTGAAATGTTAAATGTTTAGTCTGGCAGTGAAATGTTAAATGTTTAGTGTGGCAGTGAAATGTTAAATGTTTAGTCTGGCAGTGAAATGTTAAATGTTTAGTGTGGCAATTAAAATGAAAGTCTAGGAGTCTTCAAGAGGAAATTGGACTTGCACCCCACCAGGTGCCAGATCAACCGGGCCGCCAGAAACAACAGCCTAGTTGATCAGGCAAGCACCAGACAAGCCCGTCCCAGAGGCGGGCTGCGGGAGTAGGAAACATTTGAAATTCTTCAAAGGTGCAGGCAGTCTGTAAATCATTTGTATGTAGCAGCGGGTTATCATGGCCCCGGTGACCCGGTCCTCCGTGATCACTGGAACGGTCTGCCTGTTGCTGCTACCTGCACGCATTCTGACGCAAGCACAACACGCCAGCTGGCCAGTTTTTTGGGGGGAGCTTTTCAAGTTCCTTCTTGAAAACTTATAAACATTGTTAATTTTATGCTCATTGAATTCTCTTGGTGTGGTCAGTGCACACTTGTTTTTCATTGTGGGTGTGTTGCTGTGTGACGTGTCTCCTGGTGTGTTTATCTCAGTGCGCAGATTTGGAACCAGTCCCGCCACTATTTTCCAGGTGTAATGTGAGATATATTTTTGAATTAATGCAAGCAGTGAAAGTTCTTTGTTAATTCTCTACGTCTTCAATTTTCCCTCCTTAAAAGGGGGATGTTAAGTGCGCAGCAGTATTGTAATCTAAGCGCCCTGAAGACTATCAACATTAGCTTGGCCTTTCATATTTTGAAGTTTTGTTGTCCAGTCGATGTTTTTTCTTAAAAATACACTCTTTGACTTGGTTACCCCGAGGTCTCTAACATCCCTTTTGTGGTTACCCTGAGGTCTCTAACATTCCTTTTATGGTTACCCCAAGGTCTCTAACATTCCTTTTATGGTTACCCCGAGGTCTCTAACAGTTCTTTTATGGTTACCCTGAGGTCCCTAACATTCCTTTTATGGTTACCCCAAGGTCTCTAACATTCCTTTTATGGTTACCCTGAGGTCCCTAACATTCCTTTTATGGTTACCCCGAGGTCTCTAACATTCCTTTTATGGTTACATCGAGGTCTCTAACATTCCTTTTATGGTTACACCGAGGTCTCTAACATTCTTTTTATGGTTACTCCGAGTTCTCTAAAATTTATGGTTACCCCGAGGTCCCTAACATTTCTTTTATGGTTACCCCGAGGTCTCTAACATTCCTTTTCTGTTGTAGTGAGTGAAGGAGCCTTAATCACTGTTGATAGAACACTGCATCGACATCATCTGCTAGGTGCCTGATCAACAGGGCAGTGGTGGATATTTGGGTTTGTGGACTATTGGTAGAAATAGACTGGCAATACGGGAGCACTGTATTAACATCCGGGGTCCCAGACTATTCAACATCTTACCAGAAGATATCCGAAACACGGCTGGAACAAGTGTAGAAGCCTTCAAGAGGAAACTGGACAAGTATCTTCATCAGGTGCCAGATCAACCAGGCTGTGATGGATATGCGGGGCAGCGGGCCTCCAGCAGAAACAGCCTGGTTGACCAGGCAAGCACCAGACGAGCCTGGCCCATGGCCGGGCTCAGAGAGTAGATAAACTCTCGAAACTCTTCAAAGGTATATCAAAGGTATATCAAAGATCAGGCAGTCACCAGGAAAGTCTCGCTACTGGGTTGTGGAATAAGTGGACACTGATCACAGATATACGACAGGTAAGGTTGAGTGACAGATAGATGACTAGGTGGTAAGATCCATGAGTGTAACACTGTAGCAGTGAAGGTCAGTGACTGAAGTGTAACACTGTAGCAGTGAAGGTCAGTGACTGAAGTGTAACACTGTAGCAGTGAAGGTCAGTGACTGAAGTGTAACACTGTAGCAGTGAAGGTCAGTGACTGAAGTGTAACACTGTAGCAGTGAAGGTCAGTGACTGAAGTGTAACACTGTAGCAGTGAAGGTCAGTGACTGAAGTATGAAGTGTAACACTAGCAGTGAAGGTCAGTGACTGAAGTATGAAGTGTAACACTGTAGCAGTGAAGGTCAGTGACTGAAGTATGAAGTGTAACACTGTAGCAGTGAAGGTCAGTGACTGAAGTATGAAGTGTAACACTGTAGCAGTGAAGGTCAGTGACTGAAGTATGAAGTGTAACACTCTAGCAGTGAAGGTCAGTGACTGAAGTATGAAGTGTAACACTGTAGCAGTGAAGGTCAGTGACTGAAGTATGAAGTGTAACACTAGCAGTGAAGGTCAGTGACTGAAGTATGAAGTGTAACACTAGCAGTGAAGGTCAGTGACTGAAGTATGAAGTGTAACACTGTAGCAGTGAAGGTCAGTGACTGAAGTATGAAGTGTAACACTGTAGCAGTGAAGGTCAGTGACTGAAGTATGAAGTGTAACACTCTAGCAGTGAAGGTCAGTGACTGAAGTATGAAGTGTAACACTCTAGCAGTGAAGGTCAGTGACTGAAGTATGAAGTGTAACACTGTAGCAGTGAAGGTCAGTGACTGAAGTGAAACACTGTAGCAGTGAAGGTCAGTGACTGAAGTGTAACACTGTAGCAGTGAAGGTCAGTGACTGAAGTATGAAGTGTAACACTGTAGCAGTGAAGGTCAGTGACTGAAGTATAAAGTGTAACACTGTAGCAGTGAAGGTCAGTGACTGAAGTATGAAGTGTAACACTGTAGCAGTGAAGGTCAGTGACTGAAGTGTAACACTGTAGCAGTGAAGGTCAGTGACTGAAGTATGGAGTGTAACACTCTAGCAGTGAAGGTCAGTGACTGAAGTATGAAGTGTAACACTCTAGCAGTGAAGGTCAGTGAAAGGTCAGTGAAGGTCAGTGACTGAAGTATCAAAAAGAGTGGCAACAACTTGAGTAGAGGAGAGTCAAGACATTCTGGCATCAACTGTAGAACTCTATTAGCATTGAATTAAATTCTAGTTTTGATCTGCTCGAAATGCTTTGCATAACAATGAGATTCTCAGAAAATGTACAAAGCAATATTGACACTGTATTGACAACTACAGTTATCTAATTTGAAAAATAGTTATTGTTGATATTTCTAAGAATTACATGTGGTCAGTGGGGGGTTCTTACCACTGGATATTACAGCAGTGTTGAGTATTGCAACTGGTCGGTGTTCCTTCTCCCACTGGAGAGGTAACACTGAAACCAAATGTTTGGGAACCGGTCCTGAGGGTGCGGCTCTCTCCTTTTGGCATAATCACTTCCCATCTTCGTTTAATGTCATGGGCAGCCTGGGAATTGTCGAACACTTTGTTTGTCAATGTTGTTGTCTTCATAATTACTCGGCATGGCTGTAGTAGACACTGGCTTCCGTGTCTTTATGACCTACTGCGAGAATCGTACTTGTAAAATTAGCTGCAGCATATATATATATATATATATATATATATATATATATATATATATATATATATATATAAATTGCGCTTGTTATAATAAGGTTAGATAAGTTTTCTAAGGTTCTTTTGGTACAAAATTTTTAATTTTTACATTAACAAATAAAAAAATATATCTTTAAACGTAAAAGAGAATTTTTTAGAAAGGACTTACTTTTAAACGAGTTCTTGATAATTGACCAATTTTACCTATTCGGCACGACATATATATATATATATATATATATATATATATATATATATATATATATATATATATAAGGATGGGGAGGGATCGTAGTGTGGTTGATGGGGAGGGGTTGTGGTGTAGTTGATGAAGAGATGGGGGCGAAGGACAGCTGTGTATGGAATAATTCAACTGTGTGGACTTAAGTGGATTGGTTGTGGAGGCGGTAAGGTTAGCCGAACAGCTTCCTCTATCTGAATTTGAGTTTTATCAGCGAGCCGCCGGCTGTGTCCATGGTGTCGAGACCACCCCAGGGGCATACAGAGAGAGGCCTAGGAACCAGGCAATAAATGTGTCAACATGAATCCACACATGTCAGTGGTGCAATAACTTGTGTAGTATATATATTATGTACCAATACCATTATATGCGTCATCCCTCCGTACATCACGCTAGTGATGTACAGAGGGATGACGCATATAATGAACCGCGCATGCTAGGCCAGGCGAAGGGTGGATGTATCAGCGCTGGGCTCCATCTTTGTACATCAATATTCTAATATAAAGCCTCTATTGGTGTCATTGTTACCTCACTGTAACCTAAGAACCCCACGACACACACAGCTTTAATAATATATATGATAGAACTCAGGCAGCCAGGAGTGAAACCAGTGGCAGCCAGCAGATAGGCTGGGCCAGGAGCTGAGAATCGACCCTCGCAACCACATTTGGGCGAGTACTTCCCTCGGATATCCAATATTTACAGCTTTGTACGACTATTGTCTGTTAGAACCAAATTTAGGATATTTGCTAGCAATTTATCTTAATTCATTAATAAGTGTACCATGACATATACGTATTTGTTTTGTTTTTATATTCCTCAATAAGTGGATAACCAAGCAAGTAATGTACGAACCTCTTTGGTTCATGGGTATACTATCATTGGCTGCTTCCTTGTTTAGTTTATGGGTATACTATCATTGGCCGTTTCCTTGTTTGGTTCATGGGTATACTATTATTGGTTGCTTCCTTGTTTGGTTCATGGGTATACTATTATTGGTTGTTTCCTACACTGTTATTGGTTGCTTTGGTTGCTTCGACGTCAAGTGGAGTTAAGGTTAAATCACTTATATGTCTCATGACAAATTTATTTGGTGTGTCACTTTAATGTGTTTAATGGGTCACTTAGCACATAGTCATATTCCAACTTCAGTATTTCATTCATTTCTTTGTTGCCGTCAGTGTTGGTTCCAGTGGTACCAAATGTGATTTTTGTCTGGGATTTTTGCATATGAGAAAAAGTTTTGTTTTTTTTAATGTCATGGCTTTATTGCTTGCTCTCTTTCTCCCTGTCTCTGTCTGTCTGTTTATCTCTCTCTCTCTCTCTCTCTCTCTCTCTCTCTCTCTCTCTCTCTCTCTCTCTCTCTCTCTCTCTCTCTCAGTTTAAGTTCACTGTTTTCGTTTTCTCTAACCAGTGAAGCTTTTCTTTCTTTTTCAAGAGCTGGAACCTTTTAGAAGTTCTCCGATTCTTGTGGTCCGGGGGTCGATCCCCGGTACGGGTGAAAACATTAGTACGTGTTTTCTTAAGACCCTACTGTCCATGTTCACCCATCAGTACCTGGGTGTTGGTTGACTGGTATGGGTCGCTTCCCGGGACAGAATTGACCTAATTTGCAAGAAATGCTCAGCATAACAAGCTTTCTATATAGTAGTATGTCACTGCTGTCAGCTAGGCCTGTATACCTTATACTTGTACTTGTAGAAATAGATTATTATTATTATTATTATTATTATTATTATTATTATTATTATTATTATAGAGGAACCGTCTCTTACCCCTTCTAACTTGCAGCCTGTCTTTTTCTCTTAGGGTGTGTGTGTGAAGCACACTGCTAGTACCACGGAGCTCATACTCTCGAGACACTGGTTTAAATCCATGCTACTTGTGCTATCACCTCTGCTTATCTCACTAAGGTCGTAGTTTATTTGGTCCCAGTTAAAGTTTTTATTGTTGAAATTGAACTGGCTAAATACACCTTTAAGAGTGTGTTAATGAAGTCCAGTATGTATTCAGGGCTGAACTTCAGTTAGGTTTGAATTCGCTGTTTTCCACCATTATCTTTCGTGGCAGATCCTTATTATATGAGACTGTAAAGTGAATCCCATCGTTTACTGACAAAGTGAATTTATCAAACTTCTAATATATTGTAGTTTATTTATATGTGACTATTCATCTAAACTGCCTCATGGAACTTTCTGGGTAGGCCTACTGTAGTTTTTCTTACCTGCTGTTTATCTGTTGTCATAACTCTGTTTAGGAAAATTAAGGCACACGGAATAGGAGGATTTTTTTTTCCTGGATAAAGCGTGGTTGACAGATAGGCAGCAGAGAGTTTGCACAAATGGGGAGAAATCAGAATGGGGGCACGTCACAAGCGGTGTTCCACAGGGGTCAGTGTTGGGCCCCTTGTTATTCACAATCTACATAAACAACATAGGTGAGTGAATAAATAGCGACATAAGCAAGTTGGCCGATGCCACCAAAATAGGCCGTCCAGTTCATTCTAATGAGGACATTAAAGCACTCCAGGAAGATTTGAATAGACTGATGCAGTGGTCGGAGAAGTGGCAGATGCAGTTTAATATAGACAAATGCAAAGTTCTAAACATTGGACAGGAAAATAACCATGCCACATATAAACTAAATAATGTAGATCTTAATATTACTGATTGCGAAAAAGGATTTAGGAGTTCTGGTTAGTAGTAATCTAAAACCAAGACAGTGCATAAGTGTTCGCAATAAAGCTAACAGAATCCTTGGCTTCATATCAAGAAGTATAAATAATAGGAGTCCTCAGGTTGTTCTTCAACTCTATATATCCTTGGTTAGGCCTCATTTAGATTATGCTGCACAGTTTTGGTCACCGTATTACAGAATGGATATAAATGCTCTGGAAAACGTACAAAGGAGGATGACAAAGTTGATCCCATGTATCAGAAATCTTCCCTATGAGGATAGACTGAGGGCCCTGAATCTGCACTCTCTAGAAAGGCGTAGAATTAGGGGGGATATGATTGAGGTGTATAAATGGAAAACAGGAATAAATAAAGGGAATGTAAATAGCGTGCTAAAAATATCCAGCCAAGACGGGACTCGCAGCAATAGTTTTAAGTTGGAAAAATTCAGATTCAGGAAGGATATAGGAAAGCACTGGTTTGGTAATAGAGTTGTGAATGAGTGAAATAAACTCCCGAGTACCGGGAGGTTACTTGGACCTGCCTCGCATGGGCCAGTAGGCCTGCTGTAGTGTTTCTTCTTTCCTATGTTCTTGTGTTAAGTGCCAGGGTCTGGCCAAAGACCAGGTCTTAGTTATAATATTCGTAGGAATGTGTAAGAGATTTAACAGGGGACTTTGGTTTATTATGAAGATAATTAGGTGCAAATACAAGCTAAAACATCTACTGTAGTCTTCTCTTAATGTTTATTCTAGGTCCCTACTACACAAAAAATACATCTTAATTATATATACTGTGGTTATAACTATAACCTTAATTTTTAATTAAAGGGGTGGACTGGTAAGCCACCGGAAGGCCTCGGTCAAATGATCAAAAGCTCCAGGAAACACTTGTCCTGTTTCCTGACAAACTTTACCTAACCTAGGTCCCTAGTAAGGGTATTTTATGCGTGGGTAGAGAATAGGATTGTGGGGAGTGTTGGATGGGATGGTTAATGGTGTTGGTATGGGATACGGTTTTTCCGGGCTAGGTGGTATTTGTGATTGCTTTTTGTTTTTTTTTATGACGAGTGGGTAGGGAAAGGGCAGAAAGTAAAATGAAGGAATGAGTAATGTGAAGGGAAAAATGAAACTGGATACGGTGAGATAGGAGAGACGGTGATGGTGTGAAGTTCGTCTTTGAAATATGGCAAAGATGGTACCATGTCTCTGGTGAGAGAGGAGAGATGGTCGTGTTGAGAGGTTCATAAGGGAGGGGTGATAGTTACCTCTGTTGCGACGTTGAGAGCCTCACTGTAGCATATATGCGAGAGACATATTTAAGGTGGTGGATGGTAAGGTGGTCACAGCTAGAGGGTGTTTACTGGAGGCGTTGAGACGTGGTGTTGACGTGGGCCTGGGTGGAGGAAGGTAGAGGCTGCTGTAGGCATCAACTCTGGTACAACATGGTGTTTCAGGGAGCTGAAGAAGTTTCCTAGGAGTTGCTAGGGTTTTCTTAGCTGAATGGGCATCCTAGAGAGGCTGGATTTGCTTCTTAGGAGCCGGATGGGTTTCCGAGCTGAATGGGTTTCTCGGGAGTTTAGATTACCCAGGAGCTGGATGCGTGTGTCAGGTGGATGTATTTCTTGGGTGGGTGTCCCAGTTGAATGGGTTTTTCCTGGCAAGAAATGGGTGGTTTTCTCGGGAGTTGGACAGCTTTCCTGACACCTGATTGTGTTTTCTTAGAGCTTAAACTTATCGACTTGTAAAGTCGTGGCTGAAGAATCCACCCTAGAAATGGTGGATGTGATGACAATGGTGGATGATGGTGAGGAGGAAGACTTGGGCGAATAGTACGAGGAAGAAGAAGAGGAATTATGTCAAGAGGAAGATGACTGGGAATTAGGTCAGGAGAAAGATTTGGGCAAAGAGGATGAGAAGGATTTGGGAGAGGCGACGGCGGTCCTCCTCCTCCCCCTCTTGCTGTTGTTGCTATTGTTTTTCTTCCTCTTCTTCTTCCTCCTCCTCCTCCTCTTCCTCGTGTGTTAAGGGAAAGTGGCAGTCGGCGTCTAGTGCGAGGAAGAGAAGAGGGTTACAAGGGTAGTGAGAGGTTCAAGGGGTGGTAGGGCTGGACTGAGGGAAGTTAGAAGGGCAAGCAGAAATTGAACCTAAGGGAGATTTTTATATTTTACCACGAACGCCTGGTTTATTACCATCCTGTGGATGGTAGCCCAATAACATTTGGATAAAGGAAAGGCCTAGGAACTAGGCCCTAAATGGGTTAGCAGAAGTACATCTGGATATATATTTACAATTTATTTTTTTATTTGTTAAAACTAATATAAAGATGCTTGCCACTTAACAGGTCATCAACTGAGACTTGGGTCAGGTGATTGTCCTGGCCGCGGGGGCGTTGACCCTCGGAATATCCTCCAGGTATACCATAACCATCACAACCACCATCATCGCCACCGCCAGGAGGCTTGGTCTGAGACCGAGCCACGGGGGAGGGGGCGCTAACCCCTGGAAGCATCTACAGGTACAGATAATCAAGGATTTTTCCCCGACGAAAAAAAATCAGGAAGGAGGTAAACAAAGAAGTATAAATTGTATTAACTTTGATGTTGCCACGAGATGACCGAGGTGTATACAAGACACAAGATTGTAATGAGATGGTTGACATTACAAAGGTGACTTTATTGGTCTTGTGTGGTGGCGAGATGCAGTGAGAGGTTAATACTTAGTTAATTGAAGAGTTGGAGAGAGGTAACACCACCACTGCTACTGGTGGAGAGAGGTAACACCACCACTGCTACTGGTGGAGAGAGGTAACACCACCACTGCTACTGGTGGAGAGAGGTAACACCACCACTGCTACTGGTGGAGAGAGGTAACACCACCACTGCTACTGGTGGAGAGAGGCAACACCACCACTGCTACTGGTGGAGAGAGGTAAAACAACCACTGCTACTGGTGGAGAGAGGTAACACCACCACTGCTACTGGTGGAGAGAGGTAACACCACCACTACTACTGGTGGAGAGAGGTAACACCACTACTGCTACTGGTGGAGAGAGGTAACACCACCACTAGTGGTGGAGAGAGAGGCTACCTCCCTCTCTCCACCACTAGTGGCAGCAGAAACACCACCAGCCCCGTAGAGAAAAGCAGCAGCAGCACCACCATTGTTAATGGACTAGTGGAGGGGTAGGTAGGTAGGTAGGTAGGTAGGTAAGCAGGTAGGTAGACAGGTAGGTAGACAGGTAGGTAGGTAGGGAGGCAGGTAGGTAGGTAGGGAGGCAGGTACGTAGGTAGACAGGTAGGTAGGTAGTGAGGCAGGTAGTAGATAGGCAGGTACGTAGGTAATAAGGTAGGTAGGTAATGAGGGAGGTGGGCAGGCAAGCAGGCAGGTAGGTAGGCAGGCAGGCAGGTAGGTAGGCAGGCAGGCAGGCAGGCAGGCAGGCGAGGCAGGCAGGTATTTAGGCAGGTAGGTAGGTAGGTAGGCAGGCAGTTAGGTAGGCAGGCAGGTAGGTAGGTTGGTAGCAAGGCAGACAGGCAGGCAGGCAGGCAGGCAGGCAGGCAGGCAGGCAGGCAGGCAGGCAGGCAGGCAGGCAGGCAGGCAGGCAGGCAGGCAGGCAGGCAGGCAGGCAGGCAGGCAGGCAGGCGGGCAGGCAGGCAGGCAGGCAGGCAGGCAGGCAGGCAGGCAGGCAGGCAGGCAGGCAGGCAGGCAGGCAGGCAGGCAGGCAGGCAGGAGGCAGGCAGGCAGGCAGGCAGGCAGGCAGGCAGGCAGGCAGGCAGGCAGGCAGGCAGGCAGGCAGGCAGGCAGGCAGGCAGGCAGGCAGGCAGGCAGGCAGGCAGGCAGGCAGGCAGGCAGGCAGGCAGGCAGGCAGGCAGGCAGGCAGGCAGGGCAGGCAGGCAGGCAGGCAGGCAGGCAGGCGGAGGCAGGCAGGCAGGCAGGCAGGCAGGCAGGCAGGCAGGCAGGCAGGCAGGCAGGCAGGCAGGCAGGCAGGCCAGGCAGGCAGGCAGGCAGGCAGGCAGGCAGGCAGGCAGGCAGGCAGGCAGGCAGGCAGGCAGGCAAGGCAGGCAGGCAGGCAGGCAGGCAGGCAGGCAGGCAGGCAGGCAGGCAGGCAGGCAGGCAGGCAGGCAGGCAGGCAGGCAGGCAGGCAGGCGGAGGCAGGCAGGCAGGCAGGCAGGCAGGCAGGCAGGCAGGCAGGCAGGCAGGCAGGCAGGCAGGCAGGCAGGCAGGCAGGCAGGCAGGCAGGCAGAGCAGGCAGGCAGGCAGGCAGGCAGAGGCAGGCAGGCAGGCAGGCAGGCAGGCAGGCAGGCAGGCAGGCAGGCAGGCAGGCAGGCAGGCAGGCAGGAGGCGGAGGCAGGCAGGCAGGCAGGAGGCAGGCAGGCAGGCAGGCAGGCAGGCAGGCAGGCAGGCAGGCAGGCAGGGGCAGCAGGCAGGCAAGGCAGGGGCAGGCAGGCAGGCAGGCAGGCAGGCAGGCAGGCGGGAGGCAGGCAGGCAGGCAGGCAGGCAGGCAGGCAGGCAGGCAGGCAGGCAGGCAGGCGGAGGCGGCAGGCAGGCAGAGCAGGCACAGGCAGGCAGGCAGGCAGGCAGGCAGGCAGGCAGGCAGGCAGGCAGGCAGGAGCAGGCAGGCAGGCAGGCAGGCAGGCGGCAGGCAGGCAGGCAGGCAGGCAGGCAGGCAGGCAGGCAGGCAGGCAGGCGAGGCAGGCAGGCAGGCAGGCAGGCAGGCAGGCAGGGCAGGCAGGCAGGCAGGCAGGCAGGGCAGGCAGGCAGGCAGGCAGGCAGGCAGGCAGGCAGGCAGGCAGGCAGGCAGGCAGGCAGGCAGGCCAGCAGGCAGGCAGGCAGCCAGCCAGCAGGCAGCCAGCAGGCAGCAGGCCAGGCAGGCTAGAGGACGGCAGCAGGCACAGGGAATAAAGCGCCACACAGGCAGACAGACAATGTCATATTCAGCAGTCATCAGCTTCAGCAATATTTTTAGTCATTAGCTGAGACGCAATGTTGTGGATCCTGAGAGAGAGAGAGAAGCTCTGGGGGAACCTACCTCCAACATTCTTACATACCTACCTACTTGCCTACAACCTTCCAACTTTCCTACAACCCACCTACCTTCCTACCTACAACCTACTTACCTACAACCTTCCTGTTTACCTACAGCTTAACCACCAACAACCTACCTGCCAATAGACTGTCACCTACTTGCCTACCTACCACTCCACCTACATTTTTTTTTACCTATATCCTTAGCAACCTGCCTACTTGACTGTGTGCGGTGATAATAGATTTGTAGATCAGTGGCACAAACGGCCAAGCAGCGTCATTTGACAGCTTATATAAAAAAGTTTGACAAGCGAGGGTAGGGAAGTTATTTAACTGCGTTCCAATGACATTTACTCGGGTTAATTCTCCTTTATACTGTGTTTAGTACTTGACACGGACACACTCGCGTTTCTTACTTATTTCTCTAAGATAACTCACGAAATCGTGATAACACTTTTGTAAACAAACCATCCTGTGATGGATATGTGTTGCAGCGGGCCTCCAGCAGCAACAGCCTGGTTGACCAAGCTAGCACCAGACGAGTGTGGCCCATGGTCGGGCTCCGGGAGGAGTAAGACTCTCGAAATTCATCAAAGATGTACCAAAGTAGCCATGATAACGGCTTTGAGGGGACTTGAGCGCTTACGCACTGGCCATGAGTTCCAACCCCCACCCGTACCCTGATTTGTTTAAGATACTGTTGAAATTACACGAGGAAATAGCTTCAGTAGCGCTACCTGCAACATTGTTGCAATCACTCACAACTCAGTTGCTAAACGAGTGCTTGGCTATATCCTTTCCAAATCTAAATTTATCAAGCCTGAGCCCATTGTTGCAAGTTATGTCTTGTTGAGGTATTTTTAGCGCTGTATCAATGCGGGTGTTTCCCCCCCCCCCCTTCCCCGGGTCCAGGTTGATCTAGATCAGCGGTTCCCGAGCTGTGGGCCATGGACCCCTGACGGAGGGCCCTTAGGTTATTCCAAGGGATCCGTAAATTGTTAATGACTTTGTAATAGCCTTGGTCGTGTATTTTCTCAATTAACGTAGCCTGAAATTACAACGATTAGCATTTGGGGGCCGTGAAATTTTTTGAGGGAACATGAAAGATTATTTTTTGTTAATTTTGCTCCCAAAGTAAGGAGTTAGTGCAGCCCATATCCATCCTGTGGATGGGAACGGAAGAGCCTAGTTCCTAGGCTGGTGTGGGACCTAGCAACTAGGCTCCACAAGGAATATATCTGGATATACATCTTCAAATTATATCTTATCTGTTACAAACAAATTCAGGTTATTTGCTTAATGTGTCTGGTATCTTGTTAATGAAAATAAGGCGTTTTATATAGTTTTTTTGTCTATCTCTAAATTCCTCAGTAAGTGGAGAGTAAAGCACCTAGTGTTCAAGATAGTGATCATAAGGCTGACCACATACTTTGCATAAAGTTTGTTCATCATCTGTGTGTCTGCCAGAGGTACTTGTAATCAAGCATAGGCCTGGCTACAACATCAGTCAGTCTGTACTGCAATTTGCTCAGTTAATATGCTTATCTACGTTCATATTACTGTATCATAGTGAGTTATAGATGTGCTCAGGCTTCTTAGTGTATTCCCATTCAGATTCATTATTTACTTCTCTCCTAATATTATTCCTAATTCTGGACTCAAATATACCAAAGTTATATTTTACACTTTCATTCTGGGTACTTTCTTTGATTCATTTATCAACTTTATTATGAAGGAGTAATTCAGTGTGTGATGGAATCCATAAGAATTGTACATTATTTCAGTTTTTTAAATATCTATACTTGGCTTTTCCAATGAACATGTTAGTTATTATGCGAGTCAAATCCCTTCAGTGATGTCAGAATCACAGTGATGTCAGAATCAGCAGTGATCAAGAAGTCAAGCTCCTGTAGCGCCATTAGAATGGCAAACAATTTAGTTGCAGTATGGAAGCCCAGATTTTAGTTCTTATTTCTAACTCACCATGTTTGCTATAGTTGTTATCTAGGGAGTGGCAGTTGTTGATAGTAACCTCATGTAACCCACAGTCAGTCCTGGACAAATTTTTAAGCCACTTGATAATGTTTCAGGACTGACACGAAAGACATCCAAACCTTCCTTTCTAAAAATGTGTTACTTGTAAATTGTTGCAGCCACGCAATTGTGAGTTGCTCCTTGCTTTGTTGTGGTTCTGAATCACATTAAACTTGTGTAGTAAAGTTGATCAGTGACCGCTGCTTGCTAGGGCTTCTTGTGGGCCAAAGTATTCTCTCTCTTTCTCTCTCTCTCAACAGTGATTTTGCACTCCTTTTTGATTAGCTCTCTCTCGTGTGTTCCAACAGACGGAAGATCGAGCTTACACTCTGTTCAATGACTCACATGAATACAAATTGTTCTCGAGTTTCTGTTGTGTGATACAAGTGGACAGTTTTAAATGAATACGAAAAGTATATATTCTAACGTCACAATTTTTTTTCTGATAGCCTTAACAGCTTCGTGTTTGGTGTTCCGTGTTTAACGACCCAAACGATTTAGAAGCAACACTTTAAAGGCTGAGAATTAGTAAATGTTGGTGTGCGCCATAAAATTTAGGAGGGGTCACGGTGGCCATGGTTTTCCTTGTGTCCATCAACAACCTCCACCTTCCTTTGTTTCCTTCCATCTCTCACTCCTCCATAACAGAAATTCTCCACAGTAAATAATGAAGACAAAGCAAAATTAGACCTTTTATTCTTAAAATGTTTCACGTTAGATAGTGTTTGTAGGTGAAGGACTCTGACTATGAAGGGTCAGTTTTTTTTTATTCCACTGGTTGTAGAGATTAATACCTCCCGTAGCCTATTGTTGTATCATTCACATAAACAGCTTACGAGTATACTCTCTGCACATTTTCCTTTATTAATTTGTAATTATGGCCTGTTAATGTGTTTCGGAGGGGGAAGGAGTATTTGATTCCCTGATTCCCTGAATGGGAGGCACCAATTTCTGTGACCAAGAATCTTGAGGTTTTAAAGTTAGTGCTAAGAGAATGGGGAGACTTGTTATTTTATTTTTTAATTATATATAAAAAAAAGTTTTGATAAGAAGGGACACTTGTGATGTTAAAAGAGTACTTTGAAGTCCCTTCAGCTGTATTCCTTGAAAAGTAGGCGAGAAAAGAACATCATAATCTACACCTTGGAAAATCCAGAAGGGACTGGTCCCAAACCTGCACACCGAAATTACTCCGTATAAAAACAGAGAGATTTGGGCAGAGAGTGGAAAATAGCTGCAATAAGATGCAGGGGCGCGACGAGTACAATGAGAGCTCTGAGAGTCAGAGGTCCCTGACTTTTCAACACCCTCCCTCCGTACATAAGGAAAATTACCAGTAAAGACTGGACGACACTCGTACACCTGAGTTGAAGTGAAATGTCACCAGCATTCGAGTCTAAACATTTTTTTTAAACCAATTACGAGTTGTATACCTGTTGTAGATTCGGGGGTCATCGCCCCCACTGTCCGGTCGTAGACCAGGTCTCCAAGTTAACAGGTTGGTTGAGCTCGTGTTGGTGATATTCCCAAGGTAGTATAATTCATATTATTTATAGGCAGTAAAATGATAAGGTGTAGAGTATATTGAGCGTGGAGTGTATAATCAACGTGTTTGCTTTAATGATGTGGGGAAAACTTTATTTAAATGTAATTGCAGCAGGTGTAAGGTACCTGAGGGATGGAGTGCAGGTCACAGCTGAGAAAACTGGACTCGAGCAGCATCCAGTCTGGCTGAAGTGGTAAGAAAAGTGTTATGTTATTAGGTTTTTGTAAGGGAACTTCATGTTACAGCGGAGTGTGTCAGAAGATGACACGTTCACGGTGCCGTTACTATGGGGGGGGAGGGGGAGGATGGGAGGAAAAGACGGCGGTTTTTTTTATAGCAAAATTGGATGCATCAGAAGTGTGCTGCTAACCTGTTCTGTACTTACATGGGGAAAAACTAACTGCTGTATATTTCCCGGTCAGATTCCGTCATGCAGGATGGGGCTTGAACAAGGTGTTCAAATAGGGTTTATCAAGACACGTGAGCAAACACTAGCACATATTTATTAGAAAACGTTTCGGTCCTGGGACCTTGATCACTTCTAACACACAGAGATTCAAATGACAGTGCATGTGCAGGTGGAGAGTGAGGTGTGACACATAGTGACTTCAATATAATAATGAGGATATAAAATATTCCAGTAAGGGTTCAACTACGACAGCTTCAGAGGTTTGGTTCTAGCAGAGGTGGAGTTACTATTACTTGAGAATTATCACCCCTCAGGATAACCTATTATATATATAGGAGGCAAAAAAAGAGACGGGGGGGGGGAGAAATTTTGATGGCATATTTGCATGCATATATTAGTATGCTTGACAGTTTACCAACAAGCGAAATTATTTACAAACTTTATCTCTCAGTCCACAGCAGAATTCGAACCTGCACTCTGCGTCAAATTAACCAGTATCTAAGCCTCTAGAATCTGGCTGAGTGGCTAAAGTGCTGCCTACTTTGATGCAGTGTGTAGGTTCGAATCCTGCTGTGGACTGAGATATAATATTTATACATTAATATATGCAATACAATCGTAAACAGGCGATCTTAATGCAGAACAAGCCACATTAGGATGAAATTTTTTAGCTCTAGATCTTTCGCGCACTCGTGCGTCGTCAGGAGCTGTGCAGTGTTGCAAGACAGCAACAGATAGGAGGGAAAATTATCTGAAGCAAAGCAGGTATCAATGGCATTAATAGTCATTATATTCTGGAGAATATATAATGGCGCTGGCCTCCTGAGGTACCGTGTGTGGGTATTACTGGTGGGGTGAGGTACATGTACCTAGAGTGACATGGGGGTGAGGGCGTAGGCGGAAGGGGTGGGCGTATGCGGGGGACGGGGGTTTGGGTGGGTGTGGGCGGGGGAGGGAGGTGGTAGTGGGCGGCGACGGTGGTGGCGTCTTGAGGACAATAACCTACCTGGCCTGCCCGCCCTTCACAAAGACCTGCCAAGCTCGGGTCATACGCCACAGTCAGTGGGGGAGGGGTGCTTCCCCTCCCTCCTCCCACCTCCCTCTCCCTCCTATTTTAGTGCTCATCTTCAACTTGTTTGTATTTACCTTCCCTCATATTCACAAGTGTTTGATTAGTTACACAGTAAAGCATCATTGTTTTGTTCTGGTGCGATGCTTCATTGTTTCTCTGATCAACGCTGCTCATTTTTGGCGTCTTGCTCCTTAATAATAATACTTTATTGAGACATGGTACAGTGATACATGGTAGACATAGTTATACATAGTTATTACATAGTTATTACATAGTTGTTAATGAGATGTACATGCCATGCCTTATCACGTCTATTCCTAAAATTTTGCACGTCGTTGTCTTATCTCTTTTAGTCTTCTCCGCCAAGGTTCCGCTGCCTCAGTATCCTCTCTTCGTGCATATCTTTCAGTGCTTCCAGTAGTTTTTGCCCGTGGTTGATCAGACTGGGACTCAACACTGGAGCCACGTGCTAGATAATTGGCCTAGTATATGTTTGCCTGGAGAGGTTTCGGGGGTCAACGCCCCCGCGGCTCGGTCTGAGACCAGGCTTCATGGTGGATCAGGGTCTGATAAACCAGGCTGTTACTGCCGGCCGCTTATAGAACTGTGTGCTCATCCTGCATGTGCTGCTACTTATACTGATTATGTGTCGCAGGTGATATGTTCCATGTGATGTTTACCCCAGGGCCTTGTCCTTCGTTGATATTTGGAGCTTCTTCTTAGTCTGCATGACCTTGCATTTGTTTTGATTGAACAGTTACCATCCCTCGAGTTGCGACCCACAACAGTCGACTAACACCCAGGTACCTATTTACTACTAGGTGAACAGGGGAAGAAGGCGTAAGGAAACATGCCCAACGTTTCCACCCTTGCCGGGGATCGAACCCCGGACACTCAGTATGTGGGCTGAACGCACTGCCAGCCGAGCTAATTTTCTTGCAGTTCAGAATATAGTTGTCAACCCGTCCCTGTCTGTCATGTTTTATGTCTCAGATTGCCATAAAACTCAGTATCTCCTGCTGTCTGTTCTCTTTCCTGTATATTGGGACCACTGTTACTTTTTTCCAGGTGGCAGCGACTGTATGAACACCACACAGTGGTAATGCTTCTCTCGGCACCCACCGAGATATGTTATGTGAAAATCCTTTTAGCAGTATTATCAGTTCCACTTGTGTTGTGTTGATGTTTTCCAGGACCTGACGGTGTGTAGTAACTACCCTGATTGTAGGTAGCTGTCTGTCCATTTACAAGCATTTTCTTATGTGACTGTGAAATGTCTTGCCCCTTTCAAGGCAGGCGAAGTTGCAGATCTGGAGAGTGTACAGAGAACTTTCATGGCACGCATAAATACGATAAACCACCTAAGCTACTGGGTACAGTTGAAGTCCCTTGATTTGTATTCCCTGGAACACAGGCGAGAGAGATACGTGATAATATACGCTTGGAAAATCCTAGAGGGACAAAATCACTCCCTACGAAAGCAAAAGACTCAACAGGAGATGCTACTTCCCCCCCAATGAAAAGCAGGCGTGCCACGAGTACGCTGAGAGACAACACAGTGAGTGTCAGGGGCCCAAAACTATTCAACTGCATTCCACCATACATAAAGGGAATTACTAGACCCCTGCCTGTCTTCAAGAAGGTGCTGGACAGGCACCTAAAGACAGTACCTGATCAGCCGAGCTGTGGTTCGTACGTCGGTCTGCGCGCGGCCAGCAGTAACAGCCTGGTTGATCAGACCCTGATCTACCAGGAGGCCTGGTCACAGACCGGACCGTGGGGGCGTTGATCCCCGAAACCCTCTCCAGGCATACTCCAGGTATACTGGATGTTACGTCAGTTTCCAACTCTCCTTCAGCTTATTATCTTCACAAATTCATTCCTATTTCTCTAGCCTCTTTCTCTGTTTTCAGCCCTTCTGTGTGTTTTGAATCTCTTCCCCGTCCTGTTGCACCTTCCCTTGGCTCTGCACTCACGAGAGAGCTATGGGCACTCTATTGTTCTTGTTTATCAATCACTCACGAGAGAGCTATGGGCACTCTATTGTTCTTGTTTATCAATCACTCACGAGAGAGCTGTGGGCACTCTATTGTTCTTGTTTATCAATCACTCACGAGAGAGCTGTGGGAACTATTGTTCTTGTTTATCAATCACTCACGAGAGAGCTGTGGGCACTGTATTGTTCTTGTTTATCAATCACTCACGAGAGAGCTATGAGCACGCTATTGTTCTTGTTTATCAATCACTCACGAGAGAGCTGTGGGCACTATTGTTCTTGTTTATCAATCACTCACGAGAGAGCTGTGGGCACTCTATTGTTCTTGTTTATCAATCACTCACGAGAGAGCTGTGGGCACTATTGTTCTTGTTTATCAATCACTCACGAGAGAGCTGTGGGCACTATTGTTCTTGTTTATCAATCACTCACGAGAGAGCTGTGGGCACTCTATTGTTCTTGTTTATCAATCACTCACGAGAGAGCTGTGGGCACTATTGTTCTTGTTTATCAATCACTCACGAGAGAGCTGTGGGCACTATTGTTCTTGTTTATCAATCACTCACGAGAGAGCTGTGGGCACTATTGTTCTTGTTTATCAATCACTCACGAGAGAGCTATGGGCACTCTATTGTTCTTGTTTATCAATCACTCACGAGAGAGCTATGGGCACTCTATTGTTCTTGTTTATCAATCACTCACGAGAGAGCTGTGGGCACTATTGTTCTTGTTTATCAATCACTCACGAGAGAGCTATGGGCACTCTATTGTTCTTGTTTATCAATCACTCACGAGAGAGCTGTGGGCACTCTATTGTTCTTGTTTATCAATCACTCACGAGAGAGCTATGAGCACGCTATTGTTCTTGTTTATCAATCACTCACGAGAGAGCTGTGGGCACTCTATTGTTCTTGTTTATCAATCACTCACGAGAGAGCTGTGGGCACTATTGTTCTTGTTTATCAATCACTCACGAGAGAGCTGTGGGCACTCTATTGTTCTTGTTTATCAATCACTCACGAGAGAGCTGTGGGCACTATTGTTCTTGTTTATCAATCACTCACGAGAGAGCTGTGGGAACTATTGTTCTTGTTTATCAATCACTCACGAGAGAGCTGTGGGCACTCTATTGTTCTTGTTTATCAATCACTCACGAGAGAGCTGTGGGCACTCTATTGTTCTTGTTTATCAATCACTCACGAGAGAGCTGTGGGCACTCTATTGTTCTTGTTTATCAATCACTCACGAGAGAGCTGTGGGCACTATTGTTCTTGTTTATCAATCACTCACGAGAGAGCTGTGGGCACTATTGTTCTTGTTTATCAATCACTCACGAGAGAGCTGTGGGCACTCTATTGTTCTTATTTATCAATCACTCACGAGAGAGCTGTGGGCACACTATTGTTCTTGTTTATCGATCACTCACGAGAGGGTGATAGGCACTATTGTTCTTGGTTTTTGTTTGCTCCTGAGAGAGCTATGATCATTCTCTTGGTCTTGCTCATGTCTGAGAGAGCCACAGACACTCTCGTTCTTATATATTTGTTTCTTGTAGTGTTGTATTTTCTTTGTTGTGTTGTTTTGATGTGGTTACCTGTTATGTTAATGGTTATTTTTTTTGTCAGTTATCATTTTATGGCTCTTTAATGTTATTTGCTGTGTATCCGTTAATTGTTATCTAGGGTCTGTTAATAGTTGTTTGATATCTGTTAATGGTTTGGTATCTGTTAATGCTTGTTTGGTATCTGTTAATGTTGGTAGAATTACCGACAATATGTTAGATAAAAAAACACAAGTGCAACTAATGTGACATTTTATTGTGGCAACGTTTCGCTCTCCAGGAGCTTTATCAAGCCGTTACAAACAATACATGGACACAGAGGGTATATATATGCTTAAAGTGAGGTGTAATACTAGTGGTAATAGTAGTAATATGTAGTAGTAATACAATATGGTAGAACAATAAACTTACACATGAATGAAAGGTTATAAAAGCTGGAAATATAAACACATAAGCAGTATAATGTGATCCTTTATTGACAACGTTTCGCCCACGCAGTGGGCTTTATCAAGTCACAAACAAATCTACCTGGATAAAAAGTACACGAGTATTTATAGGATTTAGTTAGGTGGAGAATGCTGCATGGAACAATCTTCCAAGTAGGGTGATAGAGTCTAGAACTTTGGGTAGCTTTTAAAAGAGATTTGATAAGTATATAAGTAGACCTACTGCTTAAGTGTTTATATTTCCATTGTGTCGGTATTTTATACCATTTATTTAAATCGTTATAAAAGCTATTACTTGGGTAGCATAAAAATAGGTTAGACAAATATTTCTGTTCTGGGTTGGATTTGAGAAGGTCTGTTTCAGTGTTCCTCTGTTGTGTTCTTGTGTAGCAGAGACTGTGATGGCAGGGTTTACTGTTTTGAGGAGGATTTTTGCTAATACTTCAGAGATGATGAAGCTGCCTTTATTTTGCTTGATTGTGTTAGAAACAGCGATTGATTCAAGGCATTTACGTCTGCGGAAATTAGGCTCTCTGATCACTAGTCGGGCGTCGTTGAATTTCATGAGGTGATTGGTGGAATTCCAGTGTTGTACGCAGGCGTTGTTCAAGTTATCATTCCTACATGCGTTAATGTGTTCATTGAGGCGTGTTTCGAGGTTCCCAGCTGTTTCACCTACATATATTCTGTCACAGACTCCACAAGGTATAGTGTATACTCCTGCATTGACTGTTTCATGGTGGTTCGATTTTGTCCTGGTTAGATCCCTTATGGAAGTGCTGGATGCAATGGCGACTCAAGTGTTAGTTTGTGCGAGTACCTTGGAAACGTTCAGTGCAACCTGGCTGTTGGGAAGGATTATAACTTTGTTAGGAGTGGTGTTGGTGCGTGGAGAATTGATGATCTGAAGAACTCTTTTCTTGCAGTCTTTGATGAAAAAGGAAGGGAAATGTAGATCAGTGAAGGTTTGGTATCTGTTAATGGATGTTTGGTATCTGTTAATGGATGTTTGGTATCTGTTCATGGTTGCTGGCACCATCAGCCTCTTGGTCAGTCTTACACCTGGCCTTCTAAATGTGAAGAGGAAATACTAAAGGAATAAAAACTGGAGTGAGACATACGGGAGGAAATGCAAAATAAACGCATTGTAAAGTAGGGGTGCCGTACACACCATAAGAGAGCACTGTATCAACATTCTTGGTCCAAGACTTCAACCTGCCGCCAGCAGATATCAGAAATATTGCGGTGGTGTTGTTGTCAAGTGTGGAGACAATAGGGGTGTGGTGGGTCCATGTCAGTGACCCTGGGTGTGGTGAGGTGGCTGGGGCATCAGGCAATCAAGCCATAGTGGGTTTTTTTTAACACGATTGGGTGCACCAGCATTGTACTGCTACCCAATTCGTCATGGTAGTTACAGTGTGAGTAGGCTACCCTACTGCACATGATGGTTACAGTGTGAGTAGGCTACCCTACTGCACATGATGGTTACAGTGTGAGTAGGCTACCCTACTGCACATGATGGTTACAGTGTGAGTAGGCTACCCTACTGCACATGATGGTTACAGTGTGAGTAGGCTACCCTACTGCACATGATGGTTACAGTTTGGGTAGGCTACCCTACTTCACGTGATGGTGACAGTGTGAGTAGGCTACCCTACTTCACGTGATGGTGACAGTGTGAGTAGGCTACCCTACTTCACGTGATGATTGCAGTGTGGTTACACCCACATTGTCCTGCTTTATATGTATGATAGCTAGCTTTACTTACAACTACATAGCAATGTTTTCCTTGTATATATTCCACCATAGGATGGGTTGTATATAACTTGAAGTTACTTGGATGTTACCATCCCTTAGGAAAAAATGCATAGTACACCGTGTACACATACATAAACACACATACCCGTATCATATATATAAATATATATATATATATATATATATATATATATATATATATATATATATATATATATATACATATGAACTGTGGGTCAATAAGTAGAAAGATGGACGAGGGGCGACAGTTGATCTGTTAGTAATACCCAGGTACCTACTTACTGCTAGGTGAACAGGGACAGCAGGTGTAAGGAAACATACCGAACGTTTCCACCCATGCCGGGGATTGAGCCATGGATACTCACTATGTGAGCTGAGTGTGCTCATACACATATATGTGTAAATTTATTTAGGCACAGGTACACATAAGTATAATTATCATACCTAGTAACAGATGTGTAAATCACCTAGGATAACCCCCCAAAAAAAGACAAACGTGCGTGTGTTATTGTTGATTACAATCTCTTCCTCGTTGAGATTCAAACCTGTTTGTGTGCGCTGCATCCATCGTCAGGATACCTTCAGCACGACGTAATGCTACGCTACTGCAGTATCCTGCATCGGATCCCCAAAATATAAGTTTCTTCTTGTCATAAAACATTGAATAAATAAACAGTATATTGCCCATTTTCCATGAAAGATGGCTTGTTTAAGAGCATGAGTTTATAGATTTTTTTGTGTTTGTTTTGCTACGAGGGGCGATTTTATTGGAGAGCTTCCTTCAGTGTATTACATCCCCGATAGTTGACACAGTGGTGATAGTTGACCCAGTGGTGATAGTTGACACAGTGGTGATAGTTGACACAGTGGTGATAGTTGACACAGTGGTGATACCTACATCCTTGGCTGTTACAATATACAAGTCTCCCTACCTTCACAAATTACTATTATCTGATTGCAAGAAAATCTGATATATTCGTAAAATATTGCCACATTGGTTATAGAAATAAAATGAAGAAAAACAAGATTATATGGCTTTTTGTGTACATGGACGACTAAGATTCCGTACACGTGGCTTTTTGTGTACATGTACGACTAGGATTCTGTACATGTAGCTTTTTGTGTACATGGACGACTAGGATTCCATACACGTGGCTTTTTGTGTACATGTATGACTTAAGATTCCGTTCACATGACTTGCGTATACAAAGATGATGTGCATGTGATACATGTTTACATGGACAACTAGAATTACGTGCACATGGCATGTGTGTATAAATAAGCAGTAGTTCACTGTGCAAGACTCGACACGAGTGCCCGCTCTTTCCTGAATTTTATTATCAATGTATTCGATTTAGTATATAAAATGTTTGTGGGTGTTTTATGGTAGGTATAGAAGTGTGTGCTAGAGCAGCAGCTGCCGTGTAATACATTCAGCCTCACAACACAGACGTTTGTAGCTTTCTAAATCACGTTTATTGGTACAGCTCTAATGTCAGCCCTGAAGTGTGACGTTTATTATTATTGTGAAGTGCGGTGCTCCTGGTAGTGCGGAGGGGCAGTGATGGTGATGAGGTAGGATGGTGGTAGTGGTGGTAATGAGGAGGAGGTACGGTTGTGGTGATGATAAGAGGGTGGTATAGTGGGGGAGGACGTAGGGTGTGGTCAGTTTGGATGCAGTTAGAGTAGGAAGATGGGTGGGGTTGTTGAGGTAGGATGGGTGGAGTCGAGGTGAGGCACGTGGATGTCACACTAGACAAAAACAAACGACAGCTAGGGAAATGTCTGAGTGGATAATGAGAACTTTCAAGACAAGGGAAATAGTGTCATTGGTGATACTATTCAAATCGCTTGTGCTCTCTTGTTTAGAGTATTGTTCAGTTGTGCAGGAGAGAGATCAGAGCTGGAACGGATACCGAGATCATTTACGCCACAGCATAGAGCTAATAAATAAATATGTCCTAGTGTTTGCTCACGTCTTTCTAAACTAATATGTCAATATCTATTACCAAGGTTTATACTAATATTGTAGTAAACTACGAGGATAATATATGTACAGCATTAACTATAAGGTTACTAACATGTATATGGAAGACAGGTGGAGTAAAGATGGTGGTAGCCAAGACTCGTTGAGGTTACATGGTGGCAGGTTGGTGCTGTAACTTCAAATAAGAAGATGCAAACAATCGTAGACAGGCGATCTTAACTATGCAAGACAAGCCACGGGAGGATCTTTAGCTCAAGTACTTTCCCACTTCTCAGTGCGTCATCAGGAGCTATGAAAAGTTGCAAGGCAGCAACTGAAGGAGTGAGGGGAAGTTTTCTCAGAGTAGCGCAGTGGGGGGGGGGTGTCACCTGCCGCGGCAGGTGGCTTGTCTTAAATAGGAAGACATTAAATGTGGAGATTAAAGTGCACACTTTGCGGTACACTATCTTGAAATATAGGATGGAAATATAGGAATGTTGTAGCTGACAAAATTATGGCGGATTTCTTGGAGTTGAAAAATTGTAATTTGTAAAGAGAATTATTTCTGAACGTTGTAACAGCCAAAAGTGAACTTAATATCGCCAAGAGTCTGTCAGTCATTTGTAGCTGAAATGTAGCTTCACTTCCCATAAACTCGACCTTCTGGATAAAATTATAAAAAATGCGTATGATGACTTACTTGTATGGCTGAAAGACGGACGGAGTGTGTGGGTTTATTTCTTGGATTTCCTAATTACCTCTATGTGGAATACTTAATGTTCATACATTACATCTCTATCACATGGCTACACTGTCATTCCTTCGCCTCTATCACACATACCACTTGTCCAAGATTCCTCTTCCTACTGATCACAACTCCCACACCTGAATAATTAACTGCTTCCGCTTCACCTCCTGGCCACTAAGTCCCTGTTGACCTCCCAGTCTCTCTCCCCCTTCCTTGAGGCAGCAGGAAGAAGCCATGGCAGGAGGCAGGAGCAGCAGCAAGTGTGGCAGGTGGCAGGCATCCGCTGTTATACAGGGGCTGGGTGTCAGGTTATCATGGGAGTTGGCTCATAACACAGGATTATCAGGAACCAGTTGGCCTGCCCTGGGTGACTCTCACCGCGGGACCTGCCTCCACCATAACTCTCTGCTTGATGGAGACACACCTTCCCCTCCCTCCCCTTACTCTTGCCAGGGTCTCTTCTGTTGGTGCTGTTACTTCTCTTTTCTTTTTCTCCTCTTCCCCTCCGAGGTTCCTCACATGCTGTTTTTTCACCTCATATTCCCGCTGCTCCTCCTTTTCCTTTCATCTCATTCTTACTCCCTCTCCTCTTCTTCCTCAGTTTTCTTCCTCCTCAGCCTTCTTCCTCCGAGTTCCTCCACTGAATTCCTCCTCCGTTTTCCTCCTTGGTCTTCCTCTTGTCTTCCTTTTGTTCCCACCGACCTTTTTTTTTGGAGTAAGTGTTGTTTCCTGTGTCGTTGTTATAATGGTAGTGCTTACCCGCTCTGGTGGGTTGTGTGGCTCTTGCAGCACTCTTAGCGCTGCTCTTGCAGCACTCTTAGCGCTGCTGCTTGAGTGTAAGCTTCGTTGTTGATGCTCTTCTTATTTGATCATTTATTGTTGTGCCGTTGCTTCTTACTCTGCCGTTGCCGCCTCAATTATGGTTACTGTTTGTGTTAGCTGGAGGCTCGAGCAACGGAAGCTGCCTCTCTGATGGCACTGTTTATGTTGCTCTTGAAGCTGCTGCAATTACTGTTCTTGGGTGTTGTTGTGGCTGATGTTACTGCCTGCGATGAGTGACTGATGTGATTGATTGATTGATTGAGTGATGAACGATGCCTCTGACATCAAAAGAATGAGCTCACTTGAAGCCGGATAAAACCTAAATATATATATATATATATATAAAAAACAGTAACGCAATACACATGAAAATAAGATGAATTTCCAATGTATCCCTTACGGGTAAAACCTAAAAAATAGAATCAGTTAAAGCGCAAGAGATAACGCTAAATGTCTGGTAGAAAGTTCCACTCGACAAGAAGAGCAAAGTAGGTTTTCTGGGAAAGCTGAGGGCCAAGGATGAACAGGACCTAGGTCAGGGTGACCTGACCCCGTGTGGTCTTGAACAAGACTCGGGTATATCTCAACAGTCCTTCCACTTCTCTCGTCTCCTCCTTCTTCATCATATTTTTTTTTTCGTCGCCTTCCCTTTATCATCGTCTTCTAACTGGGTTCTCCTCCATCAGCTGGTAGTGGACTTCTGGCCTCCAGCTGGTGTTAAAGTGGTTTCTATTTATGATTTTGGTACGTTCCCTTTTTTTATAGTGATCGCTAGAGGACGTAAGAAGTAATAATCTATGTAGATTTAACTTAAATCAGTAATGGAAGACATTGTGACTTGTTTCCCCCCACACAGCTGGTGTTAGTGTACCTTGCATACAGCTGGTGTTGTGTGTGCCTCCCAAACAGCTGGTGTTGTGTGTGCCTCCCAAACAGCTGGTGTTGTGTGTGAATCCCATACAGCTGGTGTGTCTCCCATACAGCTGGTGCTGTGTGTGCCTCCCATACAGCTGGTGTTGTGTGTGCCTCCCATACAGCTGGTGCTGGGTGTGCCTCTTATACAACTAGTGTTGTGCGTGCCTCCCATACAGCTGGTGCTGGGTGTGCCTCCCATACAGCTGGTGCTGGGTGTGCCTCTTATACAGCTGGTGCTGTGTGTGCCTCTTATACAGCTGGTGCTGGGTGTGCCTCCCATACAGCTGGTGTTGTGTGTGCCTCCCATACAGCTGGTGCTGGGTGTGCCTCCCATACAGCTGGTGCTGGGTGTGCCTCCCATACAGCTGGTGCTGGGTGTGCCTCCCATACAGCTGGTGCTGGGTGTGCCTCTTATACAGCTGGTGCTGGGTGTGCCTCCCATACAGCTGGTGTTGTGTATGCCTCCCATACAGCTGGTGCTGAGTGTGCCTCCCATACAGCTGGTGCTGAGTGTGCCTCCCATACAGCTGGTGCTGGGTGTGCCTCCCATACAGCTGGTGCTGAGTGTGCCTCCCATACAGCTGGTGCTGTGTGTGCCTCCCATACATCTGGTGAGATTAGAAAAATTCTGAAGAGTGAAGTTGTTGCTGGATGTTACTGAGGGAATTTTGAAGAGGAAAGTGGATTGTTGTTGAAGGTGATAGTGGACACAGGAGCTTCGTGCATATTATTAGAGAAGTTGCTTGTGTGTGTGTACTCACCTAATTGTGGTTGCAGGGGTCGATTTATAGCTCCTGGTCCCGCCTCTTAACTTGTCGCTACTAGGTCACTCACTCCCTGCTCCCTACCTTTTCTTAAAGCTGTGTGTGTGTGTGTGGGTGTGTGTGTGTGTTTACCTACCTATTCGTACTCGGACAAAACCCACCAAGGGAGAAGACAAGCAACAAAAACTATCCAGCCTTCGAAGACGCCGTCTCATTGAAGCCGCTCTTACCTTTGATATACCTTTGAAGAGTTTCGAGAGTTTATCTACTCTCTGAGCCCGGCCATGGGCCAGGCTCGTCTGGTGCTTGCCTGGTCAACCAGGCTGTTGCTGCTGGAGGCCCGCTGCCCCACATATCCATCACAGCCTGGTTGATCTGGCACCTGGTGAAGATATTTGTCCAGTTTCCGCTTGAAGGCTTCTACACTGGTTCCAGCCGTGTTTCGGATATCTTCTGGTAAGATGTTGAATAGTCTGGGACCCCGGATGTTAATACAGTGCTCCCGTATTGTCCCCACCGCACCCCTGCTCCTTACTGGGTTTATTTTACACTATCTCCCATATCTCTCACTCCTGTATGTTGTTATGGCAGTGTGCAGATTTGGGACCAAGCCCTCAAGTACTTTCCATGTATATATTATCATGTATCTCTCTCTCCTCCGCTCCAATGAGTACATGTTCAAGACTTAAAGGCGTTCCCAATAATTTAGATGTTTCAATGGCTCAATGTGAGCCGTAAACGATCTCTGAATTTGTTCCAGCTCTGATATTTCTCCTGCCCTGAACGGGGTCGTCAGCACTGAGCAGTATTCTAAGTGAGGGAGCACTAGCGATTTGAATAGTGTCACCATCGGCATTATTTCCCTTGTTTTGAAAGTCCTCAATACCCACCCCGTCATCTTCCTGGCTGTTGTGATCTTTGTCTTGTTATGGTCTTTAAAAGACAGATCAGCAGACATAATTATTCCCAAGTCCTTTACGTGTTCCTTTCGTTCTATGTGGTGACCCTCTTGCGTTTTGTATATAGTGTTCCTTTTGAGTTCTTCATTTTTTCCATACCTAAGCAGCTGAAACTTATCACCATTGAACGTCATGTTGTTCTCCACTGCCCACTGGAAGACCCTGCTTATGTCCTCCTGTAATTTTTCAGTGTCTTCTACCGTAGTGACGCATGCTTATTTTAGTGTCATCTGCAAATGATGATACAAAAGTGTGCTGGGTGTTTTTATCTATGTCTGCTATGAGGATGAGAAACAGCAGAGGTGCCAGGACAGTGCCTTGGGGCACTGAGCTTTTGACCTCGCTGATGCTGGATCTTGTACACAACTTTCCCAACAGTTGGAAGTGGTTCACCGGTGTGATCCCGACCCTGGTCTTTTCCGTGAGATGACCCGGCAATTTCCTAACATGAATCTCAGCTCTGGCTTTCTGTGGATGCCTCCCTGTCCCATCACGTTGTCAAATGCTCTTGTCTTCAGAACACCCATCTCTTGACCTAGCCTTTGCCTCCATCCCATCTTCCTCTTCATTTGTCTTCTGCATTAGTCCGTTTTGTCCCCCTCCCTTTTTTTTTATATCTTGTAGGTTTTAAACTCACTGTTTGCGTGGGTCAAGGCTCCGCTCCAGTTTACTCATTGCGAGAAGATTCACTAATTCATAATCTCGTTTGACATTCATACATATTCTTAAAGCTGTGCATGCTGACATTCTTGTGACTTCCTTGTAACTTTTAACATCCACATTTACGCGTTTCAGTTACTGTTCATATCAGTCTCATTTTGTAAGTCACAATCTATAGGTCATTCACCTTAATTCCGAGACTACTGTCATCGTGAATCATTACACCGTGATATCTGGAGATGCTGCATCAGTCTTGATCTTCATGCTGCTGCACACCACCTGATGACTGTGAGTCATGTCATTAGGGTACATGATGACTGTGAGTCATGTCATTAGGGTACATGATGACTGTGAGTCATGTCATTAGGGTACATGATGACTGTGAGTCATGTCATTAGGGTACATGATGACTGTGAGTCATGTCATTAGGGTACATGATGACTGTGAGTCATGTCATTAGGGTACATGATGACTGTGAGTCATGTCATTAGGGTACATGATGAGTGTGAGTGATGTCATTAGGGTACATGATGAGTGTGAGTCATGTCATTAGGGTACATGATGAGTGTGAGTGATGTCATTAGGGTACATGATGAGTGTGAGTGATGTCATTAGGATACATGATGAGTGATGAGTGATGTCATTAGGATACATGATGAGTGTGAGTCATGTCATTAGGGTACATGATGACTGTGAGTGATGTCATTAGGGTACATGATGACTGTGAGATGTCATTAGGGTACATGATGACTGTGAGTGATGTCATTAGGGTACATGATGACTGTGAGTGATGTCATTAGGGTACATGATGACTGTGAGTGATGTCATTAGGGTACATGATGACTGTGAGTGATGTCATTAGGGTACATGATGACTGAGTGGTGTTATTAGGGTACATGATGAGTGTGAGTGATGTCATTAGGGTACATGACTGTGAGTGATGTCATTAGGGTACATGATGACTGAGTGATGTCATTAGGGTACATGATGACTGAGTGATGTCATTAGGGTACATGATGACTGAGTGATGTCATTAGGGTACATGATGAGTGTGAGTGATGTCATTAGGGTACATGATGACTGTGAGTGGTGTTATTAGGGTACATGTGAGTGATGTCATTAGGGTACATGATGTGAGTGATGTCATTAGGGTTCTATGACTATTGTCATAGGGTTAACATCTAGTTATGATCATATAGTATATGTGAAAGTAGTGAGTTGATATGCTCTATGGTAGTATGATGGGTGCTATACTGTTGATATGCTCCTAGGGTAGTATGATGGGTGCTATACTGTTGATATGCTCTATGGTAGTATGCTGGGTGCTATACTGTTGATATGCTCCTATGGTAGTATGATGGGTGCTATACTGTTGATATGCTCCTATGGTAGTATGATGGGTGCTATACTGTTGATATGCTCCTATGGTAGTATGCTGGGTGCTATACTGTTGATATGCTCCTAGGGTAGTATGCTGGGTGCTATACTGTTGATATGCTCCTAGGGTAGTATGCTGGGTGCTACACTGTTGATATGCTCCTAGGGTAGTATGCTGGGTGCTATGCTGTTGATATGCTCCTAGGGTAGTATGCTGGGTGCTATACTGTTGATATGCTCCTAGGGTAGTATGCTGGGTGCTACACTGTTGATATGCTCCTAGGGTAGTATGCTGGGTGCTATGCTGTTGATATGCTCCTAGGGTAGTATGCTGGGTACTATACTGTTGATATTCTCCTAGGGTAGTATGCTGGGTGCTATACTGTTGATATGCTCTTAGTGTAGTATGCTGGGTGCTATAATGTTGATATGCTCCTAGTGTAGTATGGTGGGTGCTATACTGTTGATATGCTCCTAGGGTAGTATGCTGGGTGTTATACTGTTGATATGCTCCTAGGGTTGTATGATGGGTGCTATACTGTTGATATGCTCCTAGGGTAGTATGCTGGGTGCTATACTGTATATGCTCCTAGGGTAGTATGTTGGGTGCTATACTGTTGATATGCTCCTAGGGTAGTATGTTGGGTGCTATACTGTTGATATGCTCCTAGGGTAGTATGTTGGGTGCTATACTGTTATGCTCCTAGGGTAGTATGCTGGGTGTTATACTGTTGATATGCTCCTAGGGTAGTATGTTGGGTGCTATACTGTTGATATGCTCCTAGGGTAGTATACTGGGTGCTATACTGTTGATATGCTCCTAGGGTAGTATGTTGGGTGCTATACTGTTCATATGCTCCTAGGGTAGTATTCTGGGTGCTATACTGTTTATATGCTCCTAGGGTAGTATGCTGGGTTCTATGCTGTTGATATGCTCCTAGGGTAGTATGTTGGGTGCTATACTGTTGATATGCTCCTAGGGTAGTATGTTGGGTGCTATACTGTTGATATGCTCCTAGGGTAGTATGTTGGGTGCTATACTGTTGATATGTTCCTACTGTAGTATGTTGGGTGCTATACTGTTGATATGCTCCTAGGGTAGTATGCTGGGTGCTGTACTGTTGATATGCTCCTAGGGTAGTATGCTGGGTGTTATACTGTTGATATGCTCCCAAGGTAGTATGTTGGGTGCTATACTGTTGATATGCTCCTAGGATAGTATGTTGGGTGCTATATTGTTGATATACTCCTAGGGTGGTATGCTTTTCCCTGTGTGAGACTCAAGTGAGACAGTGTGTAACACTTGGAGCGTGTAACACTTGGAGTGTGTAACACTTGGAGCGTGTAACACTTGGAGCGTGTAACACTTGGAGTGTGTAACACTTGGAGCGTGTAACACTTGGAGCGTGTAACACTTGGAGCGTGTAACACTTGGAGCGTGTAACACTTGGAGCGTGTAACACTTGGAGCGTGTAACACTTGGAGCGTGTAACACTTGGAGCGTGTAACACTTGGAGCGTGTAACACTTTGAGTGTGTAACACTTTGAGTGTGTAACACTTTGAGTGTGTAACACTTTTAGCGTGTAACACTTGGAGCGTGTAACACTTTTAGCGTGTAACACTTGGAGCGTGTAACACTTGGAGTGTGTAACACTTGGAGTGTCTCAGCAAATAAGGATACCCAAGTGTTGCTTTTGTGTCTTATTTATGAACGTTGAAGATATTGAATATCATCAGTAATGGGACTAGGGGACTTTAACTTTAGTCAGATTGATTGGAATTTCATGACAGGGAATTTAGAATCTAACGACTTTTTAGAAGTAGTTCAGGATTGCTTTTTGAAGCAGTTTGTAACAGAACCTACAAGGGGAAATAACCTACTTGACTTGGTTCTGGCAAGCAAGGAAACCCTTGTTAATAATTTAGAAATTACAGAGGAACTCGGCTCAAGCGACCACAAGTCAATTACCTTTAGCATTGAATGGATGTATGATAGTAGGGATAATTCAGTAATGGTCCCAGATTTTCGCTTAGCAGATTATAATGGACTTAGAGAACACTTATCAACTGTGGACTGGGGTGAAGAAGAGAGGTATCAATATGACAGTTTTCTTAACACTATACAGGCTGCCCAAAGAACATTTATCCCGTATAAAGAAATTAGATCAAGTAGAAATGACCCAAAATGGATGAATAATAGGCTCAAATATCTTTTAGGGCAGAAGAAAAAGAATTTATAGGCGCATAAAAAGAGGTGAGGGTCATCTTATAAATCAGTATACTGACATTAAGAGGACGTTAAAAGGGAATAAGAAAAGCTAAACGGGACTATGAAATTAAAGTTGCTAGGGATTCAAAAACTAACCCAAAAGTTTTTCCAGGTTTATAGAACAAAAGTTAGGGATAAGATGGTCCCCTTAAAAATAACTTTGGGCATCTTACTGACAAGGAGAATGATATGTGCTCTATTTTTTATAATTATTTTCTCTCGGTTTTCACACAGGAAGACATTAATAATATCCCAGTAATTAATTTTTACAGAGGCCCAGAAGAAGATAAATTATGTAATATCACAGTCACTAGCGAAATGATTATGAAACAGCTGGACCGACAAAAACAAAATAAATCGCCGGGTCCTGATGAGCTTTTTGCAAGGGTTCTTAAGGAATGCAAAATGGAACTCTGTGAACCAATATCTAACATTTTTAATTTATCTCTTCAAACAGGTGTAGTGTCTGATATGTGGAAGATGGCTAATGTAATTCCTATTTTTAAAGCAGGGGACAAGTCACTACCGTCAAACTACCGCCCAATAAGCCTGACCTCAATTGTAGGCAAATTACTAGAGTCAATTATAGCTGATATTATTAGAAGCCATCTAGATAACCATAATTTGATTAATGATACCCAGCATGGATTCACGAGGGGCCGTTCCTGCCTATCTAATTTATTAACCTTCTTCAGTAAAGCTTTTGAGGCTGTTGATCACGATAAAGAATTCGATATTGTTTATTTAGACTTTAGTAAGGCTTTTGATAGAGTACCGCACCAGAGACTGTTAAAGAAAGTGGCAGCTCATGGCATTGGGGAAAAGTGCTGTCATGGATCGAGTCATGGCTCACCAATAGGAAGCAGAGAGTGTGCATAAATGGGGTTAAATCCGAATGGGGACTTGTAATAAGTGGTGTTCCACAGGGATCAGTCTTAGGCCCATTGTTATTTATAATATATATCAATGACCTTGATGAGGGAATTACTAGTGATATGAGCAAATTCGCCGACGACACGAAGATAGGTAGGATAATTGATTCAAACATAGATGTCATAGAACTTCAGGAAGATTTAGACAAACTTAATTCGTGGTCAGAAAAGTGGCAAATGCAGTTCAATGTAGATAAATGCAAGGTTCTGAAGCTCGGGAGTGTCCATAACCCAAGCACTTATAAGTTAAATAACGTAGAACTTAGCCATACAGATTGCGAGAAGGTCCCAGATTTTCGCTTAGCATGGTCCCAGATTTTCGCTTAGTGGTCCCAGATTTTCGCTTAGCAGGTCCCAGATTTTCGCTTTGGTCCCAGATTTTCGCTTAGCTTGGTCCCAGATTTTCGCTTAGCAGATTATAATGGACTTAGAGAACACTTATCAACTGTGGACTGGGGTGAAGAAGAGAGGTATCAATATGACAGTTTTCTTAACACTATACAGGCTGCCCAAAGAACATTTATCCGTATAAAGAAATTAGATCAAGTAGAAATGACCCAAAATGGATGAATAATAGGCTCAAATATCTTTTAGGGCAGAAGAAAGGAATTTATAGGCGCATAAAAGAGGTGAGGTCATCTTATAAATCAGTATACTGACATTAAGAGGACGTTAAAAATGGAATAAGAAAAGCTAAACGGGACTATGAAATTAAAGTTGCTAGGGATTCAAAAACTAACCCAAAAAGTTTTTCCAGGTTTATAGAACAAAAGTTAGGGATAAGATAGGTCCCCTTAAAAATAACTTTGGACATCTTACTGACAAGGAGAATGATATGTGCTCTATTTTTAATAATTATTTTCTCTCGGTTTCACACAGGAAGACATTAATAATATCCCAGTAATTAATTTTTACAGAGGCCCAGAAGAAGATAAATTATGTAATATCACAGTCACTAGCGAAATGATTATGAAACAGCTGGACCGACTGAAACAAAATAAATCGCGGGTCTGATGAGCTTTTGCAAGGGTTCTTAAAGAATGCAAATGGAACTCTGTGAACCAATATCTAACATTTTAATTTATCTCTTCAAACAGGTGTAGTGTCTGATATGTGGAAGATGGCTAATGTAATCCCTATTTTTAAAGCAGGGGACAAGTCACTACCGTCAAACTACCGCCCAATAAGCCTGACCTCAATTGTAGGCAAATTACTAGAGTCAATTATAGCTGATATTATTAGAAGCCATCTAGATAACCATAATTTGATTAATGATACCCAGCATGGATTCACGAGGGCCGTTCCTGCCTATCTAATTTATTAACCTTCTTCAGTAAAGCTTTTGAGGCTGTTGATCACGATAAAGAATTCGATATTGTTTATTTAGACTTTAGTAAGGCTTTGATAGAGTACCACACCAGAGACTGTTAAAGAAAGTGGCAGCTCATGTCATTGGGGAAAAGTGCTGTCATGGATCGAGTCATGGCTCACCAATAGGAAGCAGAGAGTGTGCATAAATGGGGTTAAATCCGAATGGGGACTTGTAACAAGTGGTGTTCCACAGGGATCAGTCTTAGGCCCATTGTTATTTATAAATATATCAATGACCTTGATGAGGAATTACTAGTGATATGAGCAAATTCGCCGACGACACGAAGATAGGTAGGATAATTGATTCAAACATAGATGTCATAGAACTTCAGGAAGATTAAGTTGCTAGGGGTTAAAAATAACCCAAAAAGTTTTTTCCCCCTTTTTAGAACAAAAGTTAGGGATAAAATGGGGCCCTTTAAAAAAAAATTTTGGGGGTCTTCTGACAAGGGGGATATGTGCTCTATTTTTTAAAAATTATTTTCTCTCGGTTTCACACAGGAAGACAAATTTAAAAATATCCCAGTAATTAATTTTTTCAGAGGCCCAGAAGAAATAAATTATGTAATATCACAGTCCTTGGGAAAAATTATAAACAAACTGGACCGACTGAAACAAAATAAATCGCGGGGCCCGATGAGCTTTTTCAAGGGTTCTTAAAGGGAAAGCAAATGGAACTCTGTGAACCCAAAATCTAACATTTTTAATTTATCTCTTCAAACAGGTGTAGTGTCTGATATGTGGGGAAAAAGGGCTTTTGTAATTCCCCATTTTTAAAGAGGG